>KK502456.1:841448-949268 GCA_000688735.1 Glossina austeni
TTTTTTTTGCGATGCAAATTAATAATAAAATATGTATTTGTTGTTATTTCTCATATGTTAACAATATATGTAGTTTTCCGTTTCTCGTATCTTTCCCGTTCGTATCTACCACGCCTAGAGATATTCAATGGGGACGCTCCGAATTACGGATAATGTCTTTTTAAAGAATGTGACATTTCAAATTGAATTATGTTTATCTGCCTTAAGTAGTTTGTTGCTCTCAACAAACTGGGAGTGCGCGAAAAAAATAATGCAAACTTGCGCAAAATTGTTGACCGTAAATAGATTGAATGCAATAGCCGCGCTTGTCCAAACAACGTGGCAATCTTTCTGAAAGCTGACTCTTCTTTTCGAAATTCTATTTTATGCTATATAATATGTGAAGTTGTCTTGCATTCCTTTTATTCCTTCGGTCGATTTATTTCCTGCGAAATTGGTAAAATGGAAAAATATCACGAAAAAGAGGGAAAACGGAATTACGAGTCGGCAAAGGTGATGAATAGATTCCCTAATTAACATTTATTATTATGTATTTTCTCTCTCTTTCTCTCTCTCTCTCTCTCTCGCTTCTCTCAATCTCTCTTCACGTTTGTCACTCTTTGGGTAAGTAGTTCGACATCGACCCATGTCTATTGTCAAGAAAAGGAATTGGGTTCGCGTGTTCAACTCCAATCCGAGTTTAAAGATTACTAATAATGCTTTACAAAGTTTTGCATCTAGATGTGGTAGATAAAAACGTAACTTCTTCGTTTGTTTATTTGTATCGTTCTTTGTTTTTTTTTTTGTTTCTTTTTTGCATTGTGCAATGGTTTTTTTCTTTTCATTTTTTTTTTCTTTTTTTTTTAACCCTTCCAAAATACAAATTAAAATAATCGTTGTTGTTCCCAATAAGTTTTGAATTCATTTATTTTCGAATGTATACGTTTGCGTGCGTGCGTGCGTGCGTGCGTGCGTGCGTTTACGTATGTGTGTACGTTTGCGTGTATATATGACAGCGCGCGCGCGCTTGTGTGTGTGTGTGTGTGTGCGTGTGTGTGTGTGCGCGTGTGTGTGTGCGCGTGTGCGTGTGTGCGTGTGCGTGTTTTTGGGTGTGCGGTGACATGGTCGGAGCGGGCAAGCGTGTAGCCTCCGTTCTCCCATATATATACGGAAAGGACGAAAAATTTTGAAGAGCAAAAAAAAAGGTCCTTTTCCTGCGGGCCGAAATTCGCATCATCGACATTCCACCATATATATAGTACTCATATCATTGGCAAATGTTACCAAAGTGGTGCTTTCAAATGATTTTTGTTTTTGCGAAATGAAGAAGAAAAGTGAAAACATAAGTAAAAAATCTGCTGGCGTTTTCTACACATACTTATGTTAATCTAATAGAAATTGTATACACTCTGACATAGTCATAGTCAGCTTTCTTTTGTTAATATTTAAATTTTCGAATTTATTTACTGTTTCCACTCGACTTTGATGAATTCATCTTTTATTCCGTTTTATTACCAACGGCAAGACTGATTGACAGAAGAAAAATATAATTAATTCGTTTACCAAAAAACGTACTCTTATTGAAGAGACTAGGACTGCTTGTTTTATTTGGTAATGGTGGAGCGTTTCATAGATGGTCTTCTACACGCCCTGATATATAGTCTTTGCGTGACAGTATATTGAGGAGCATTAAAATTGACAGCAACAAAATTTATTGCCAAATGTTTTTACCATAAAACAAAAAAAAAACAAAAAACTACGAAATATTAAGTCATTCTACAAATAGTGCGGGTTACCAAAGTGCGTTAAAAAAAAAGTTTAGAAGACTGTATGTGTAAGCTTACTATAGTTATCTTTTGAAAAAATCGTTCCGCTTTAAAACCTGGAAAGCAACAACACACCATACAACAGTATCAGGAATATTAGGATATTAGAGGCGGGGGGGCTTTCAAAATTACCGAATGTTGTTGTAGAAGACAAGCCCTTCCCGCAAATCTACGACTTTGTAAGCCTTAGTGACAAGAATTATCAAACCTATAGAAACAGTAGCAAAGTATTTGCGAACTTAGTTCTTCAAATATTTACGGACATCTGTGCCACGTTGTAAAAGCCAACAGATTGAATGAATAATTTTGTGGAAAATTTTTAAGTCTATGTGGAGCTGAGAAGAAAATATGTTCGTCTTCTTGCGTCTCAAAAAGGTTTTTTTTTTTCATTTGACGTCAAGCATTAAAGACAATACATCTCGGCATGATAATAAAGATCTTCGGTTGTCTTACTAGCAGCTCGAGTATCCTTAGGTGTGCTTAGATTTCACTTCGTGCACATTGTTCTTAATCATTTCGGCGGAAAGGTAAACAATTTTTTATTGGCGGTGTTTAGCGACAAACTTCTCCCTCAACAACTTAGCGTTTATGGCGAAAGTCTGTTATGCTACTTTTTGTCTCGTTAGAACCATCTAGTTATGCTTGAGAACGTCTAGTTAGGCTTGAGATGATAATGGTCGGTCATCATAAAATTAACCACCTGGCCTTGCATGGTACAGTGGCCGTTTTTTCATTTAATCATTCTCTGCTCTTATTCTCCCAGTTGCTGGTTTGATCGATCGCGACAGTTTTGCATATTTGCAAAATCATTAAGTCAATGATTTGCTATGCGACAAAAGCATATTCTTCGTAGAATTGTTGTGTGTATCTGAAACGACAACGGACATGATGATGGCCTGACTTCGCACCAGCAGCTAACTTAATCGCAAATTCATAGAAAGATTGTAGAAAGGGCCGACGAATTCGACCCATTAATAAATGTTTGGTATTAAACTGCAATGTTATCTCACATTTTCGCTCTTCACCTCATAGTGTTGTTGAGATGAATACGAATATGGGAATATTTTTAACAAAACCTTCAACCTATCATTAGGAAGCATTAGAACGACGGCAAAATATTGGTCGCATACTTTATGTTACTAAGATTGAATGCGAAGGCTGGCGGATGTTCACTTAAAGTGCCTGCTTATTAAATGAACCGACTTTGACAAGTTTCAACATTCAAAAAACTAGAATATACCTCACGATATAACCTTAAAAAGTCAAACGAAAAAAAAAATGTGCATAGGAAAAATAATTTAGAAATTATAGACACGAGATGAAACGAAGGGGAAGGAGCGGAAGAATTTATTTTACATTAGAAACAATTTTGTTCGGATAAGGCTGACTAATAAATTGTGTGCATCACTCCGCTTAATTACTTTCTTTAACTATCTTCATCATCAAAAATTCGAAATTGTTGTGCTATAAAGGCCCAGTAGGCGGTATAAAAATAGGCTCCATCGCATCTCCGTATTGATTCATATCGGGATATAATACAAATCACAGAACCTTTTCAAAAGTGGGTTTGATATCCGAAATGATAGTAAAAGTCGTCCGATCAAATCCATTTGTTTGGGCTAAACCATGTCAATGTTTTCATATTTCTTCATAATTGTGATCTATAGCTTGAACTGAAAAAAGCATGAACGGATGGGTATCAAAAAGACGGATATGATTAAGTTGAGTCGGAAAATGATACTGAATCGATTAATGTAAACTAACTGGTCAAAGTTAAAGCTATTCGGGATTTAACATACATCCACACTAACTTATTGTAGTACATCGTATACTCTTAGTGGTGTAGAATATATAATTAATCAGCTAATTTCAATATAATTTAATTTTTGTTTTAATATAAATTTATTAAATAAAATGTGAATAATTAAAGAGTGAACATTAATATCAATCCCGAAATATTTATGGAATGATCTAATATCAATGGTGTATAATCGAAAAGTTAATCGGTATACGCTAAACGTAATTCTTTTTGTTTCAATCTTTTCGCTTTTGTCGTTTTTGAATTTGTGTGGAAATTTGTATTCACATTCTCGTCCATAACAGCCGGATAAAATTTGAATGTTAATCTGGTAGAGCTTTTAAGCTTTTAAATCTTTTTCAAAATCATTGTATCAAATCGAAATAACAACACGTGGTATTAGCCGAAACAGACATTCAATGACAGTAACATTTTATCTCTCCTTTTCTAAGGTTCACCACTTATGGTAGTAAGAGTATACTAAGTTAATGCGAAGGTATGCAACACCGTCTACTTGTTTTTTTTTTTCTTTTACGCTAATCAATCCAAAATCAGTTTCTGGTTCGATATAAGTCAGTGTATCCGTCTGTGGTGTGTGCACGTATTTGTGTTACTCACCCAAAGGATATGGCAATTTTTGAGATATTTCCGTCAAATGAAGTACACTCGTGGAACTAAAATTCAAAAAATTATTCAATCGAATCACTCCCCTTTTGACTGACGCCTTGTATTCAATACCGGCGTTATATCCCACACATTTCCCCCACATTTAGACGGGATATTATTATTATAATTTTTTAGGCTAATGAAATAAATACTTAGACTAAAAAGAAAACGTTGAGCACTAGCAATATAGGCTATCGGCTCTTGGACGGGATAGAAACAAGTTTTGAAGCTCAACCTGGGTAAACATTCCCATAAAAGCTAAGACTTCATGTAACAAAAATTTCAAATTTCTAAAAAAAGGATAAGAATAAAAATAGAATGGGAAAGGATAAGATAGAAATAATGATCTACTTAGTAAATTTGTGCTGTTTGGCCTATTTTGGACAGTTTCTCCAATGCCGTCAGCCTCATGAAAAGTACGACTTTATACGGAAAGAAACAAGAAAACTATATTCGGTTGGGCCCGGATATTATATACCCATAGCCGTTACCCAATTTTTATAGAAGAATTTTGTGGAAATATATACCGTGAAGCCGTTGCAGCTTATGAGCAACCCGGAAGAAAGAGAGAGAAAGCAGTTTTGGTTATACAGACGTGTGAACTTTGTAGGCACGTTCTTTACCCTGTTTGGGCCGCAAATTTGTAGCGGAATCTTCTTTTTTGTAAACGGGAGGATGTTTGCCACAAATACTGCACATTTGTACAGACAGACGAACGTACAGATGAACATACCAACCAAGATGTTTAGGTACGTTCCGAATTCGAAACTGGCGGGACTGGAGTTTTCAAAGCTTGCTTCTTTGTATTAAAAAAAAATGAAATTATGTAACACTATCAGATTGAATGGGCGTGGGCAATTTTTTCAGCCATAGAATATTCGCTCATATTTTTTACATTTATCTGCTATAGTTTATGAGTAGCGACCATAACATCGACTTTTTATTCCTTTTGAAAAACAGCGGTTTTCTCGGTTTACTCGGTGGTGCTCAGGACATGTCTTTCGACCGATTTCCAATACCAACCTGCGTGCAGGAACTTCCAAGATTTTTTGAAAAACAGAGGTTTTCTCGGTTTACGTGGTGCTGGGGACGTGTCTTTTGACCGATTTGGCCCATTTTCAATACCAACCTGAGTGCAGGAACTTCCAATGTTTCTGCCAAACATAAAGTCGACAGCGTCAGTTTTGCGGCCAGGAGAACACAACAGCTATTATACAGACAGACAGACACATAGGCGGACATGCTTAAATCGATTTAGAATTTGATGCTGATCAAGAATATATATATATTGTGATGCTTCCTTCTGGGCGTTGCAAACGTTCTGGCAAAATGAATATACCCCTCAACCTGATGGGTATAAAAGCAAAACTAAGGCTTTTATATGTTAAGGCCTACATGTTAAGTATAGTAGAAGATTGTGAAGCTATAAATAGCGATGTAAGATTAAAGTTGCAAACTTTGGCTGAAATAACATTACTTTACAGATAAATTTAAAGAAAAGTAAGGATAAAGAGTAATAAAAATTTATCATAAACTAAGAAGAAAAATTTACTTTTCTAAGAAAATACGTAAGCTTCCTGCAATGAACATCATTTACTGCATTAAAAAAGTGACGAAAGACGTCAGCCCATAAACTAAAAAGCCGGAAGGACCTTCTTATGTCGTTCTCAAATTTGTGATATTTCAAAATTAAATGTTCAGCAGATTCTCTAGTACGACAAACTTTCCAAATATCATTTCGAATGGCGCGAATAATTATATCTATCATCAAGCAACGAGCAGTGTATTCATTTTACCAAAACAATTGCGACGCCCAGAAGGAAGCATCAGAGACCCCGCAAAGTATGCAGGCTTGCATGTATTTTCACTTGAAATTTTTCACTTGAAGAAGGCATTTATTCAGAAAAATTGCTACTAAATATTTTCCATAATTTTCTACAACTTTTCCCTTCTTTCTAACAAGATGGCGATACCGTGTTGAAAGAACGATATTGGTTTGGCAGCGACCCAACTATCGACCCATTTTCGCACTTCTTATACATTTGGAAACCGCGTGTCAGCCGAACCATGCCGCATCGATCAGGCGCTATGTCTAGTGAATTGCAACAGTGTGTCTATGATAACTCTTGCAACGTGTGGCCGGGGATTGCCCTGCAAGAGGATGACTTTGCGTCTGTTAACCGCTACTGCTGATCTTTTTTGTAACAATACTTCGTTCAATTTGTTCAATTGACGTCCATAGACATGTGCAGGAACAGTTTCATTAGATTTTAGCAGCTCCTAATACACTACACTTTGCTGCTTCCACCATATGCACAGAAAAACTTCGTGGCAATAAATATTCCGTCTCTAGGTCGATACGGCTGCTTCTGGATTAACTGATGATTTTTTGCGCTTGGCATAGTCGTAATAGATTCATTTTCTTTTTTACCTGGTAAGCTATGAAACCGCGTTATTGAAACAGTTCGAAATCGTATTTTCAATCAATTCCTATGCTCCTGGTTTTGGATCTTTCCCATCGCATGCAAACTTCTAAAAAGAGTTGTAAGCTGTTCGAAAGCTCTTTGAGAATTTGACCTGGGTTTTCGTCCAATAAGTCTTACAATGCATTGTCTTCGAACTTTTTAGATCCTTCAGGCCTCTCTTTGCCATTAATATTAAAATCATCACTTTTAAGCCGTTCAAAAAAAAACCGACAATTGGGATATGATAGAGAAGTATCACCATAAACTTCTAACCGGAGGTATTTGGTGGGTTTCAGCAGAAAATTTCTTCAAAGCAAACAGCAAAAGTAATACATTCGAAAATGCAATTTTAAGTGTGTATACGCTGAATAACTCAATAATTGATCAGTATCAATTAGTAAATCGATTTAAGCATATCCGTCTATCCGTCTGTCCGCCTGTGTGTTTGCCGTCTGTGTAATGTCCGCTGTAAACATTCTCCTGAGAGCAAAAATGAAGCCATCGACTTGAAATTGGGCAGAAACAATGGAAGTTCCTTCGCGAAAGTTGGTATTGAAATAGACCAAATCGGGTAAAAGATGCGCCCGCATAATCTGGGAAAACTGGTGCTTTTCAAAAGCATTAAAAACTTGGTTTTTGACCGTTACTCCGAAGCAGATAAATGTACAAAACCTTGACCGCAGATTCTATGGGCGGTGCACTACTATTTTAATAATTGGCCACGCCTACCCAGTATTATCGCGTATCAAAATTTAATTCAATTTTTTTTTTTCAAAACCTTTCCAACGCGCAGAAACAAGCTTCAAAGACCTCGTCAAGTATATAAATTCTTGCTAAGTTTCAAATTTGGAACGCACCCGAACATGTCCGTCTGTCCTTCTGTCCACCTGCCTGTTTATGCAGCTGTGTATTGTTTGTGGTAAACATTCTCCCGTTAGCGAAAATGAAGACATCACCTACAAATTTGCAAAAGAATTTGACTAGACGCACTGGCAACAGTAGCGTACGGCATCTTTAAAAATTACGAACTGTCTGAAAATATTCCAAACTTTATGAGGCTTTCAAATGATTATATGGTGATTTTTAATTCACAATGACAACATAAACCTTAAAGTGTAAGATACAAAAACTAACAAACCCATCCGCCATTAACAATGGCACTGTTTTACTTCACCCGAAGCACTCTTTCGCTATCTTTACTTTTTTGTTTTTTTTATATTGTTTAGATGACACACAATTCGACACAACGGTAACTGGCGTACGCCAGTATTTAAAGCAGCAGTTTCTGGTAAAATTGTTTGAGCAGTTTACCTGCTCGCATCACGGCCTCCCAAACCGCTGCTTGGCAATAAATAAATATTTTCTTTAATATGAGAAATACTTCTGTTGATTTTAAAAAAGAACTTAAATGAAAAAATTCACCGCAAACAAACTTTCACAATTTTCTTGTTATTTTTCATTTCTTTTTCATCTCGCTATGTTTTTATTAAGTTAAGAACTTTTGAAATTTCCTTTCATTGCTAGATATGATTTTGTTTTATTGTAACGCAATATTTTGCTTATGATTTCTTCTCTTTGCCTATTTTTTTACTCTCCTCTAAATGTTTTTTATTTGCGTTTTCTTACACTTGCCCATAATCGCAAGCCATTTAGACTCATCCCAAAGGCTTTGAATTATATTTCCAACACAGTCAGCAGCAAGAAAGATACTATATGTCAATCGTTACCCAAAGGCAACACGGCGCAAAAGCATACACCGTAAGGCACATAAATACCGAACATAATGTTATAGACGCTTGCTAGAAAATTCTTACTGGATTTTCTCAATCGGAAATGTCATCTCTCATCAAATTAATGTTTTATACTAAGAGAGTTGAAAACTATAAATCGCTCAATAAATTGCATTTAAATCTTCATGTTTACGGCCAGACATTGTCAACTTTAAACACTATATCAAATGTTGCCCAAATAATGAGTCTTTACAGGCTAATCAGATGCTCTCTGCTGTTATGACAGAATTTGTATACAACATAATAGTGCATGTCTCTAGTTTTTAGTAAAGCAAAGCCATGTCAGTCACGGAGTCCTTTTTGATCGCAAACAAACTGCCCCTCAACGCATATATCAGCAGCGTTATCGTGAATGAGGCAAAGGACAATTTGGGCTTTACAGGGCTTGATGATATGGTCTTTGTTGTAAACAAATTGGATCCGTGGCCCGGTAGTGCAGCCAGCCGACAATTCTAACGTCTGCCTTCCATTGTACAAATATCGATTAGCAATAAAAAATTTATCGTTTGTAAAAAGGAGGCGAATAATGCTAAAATTATTTTCATTCACAAGTTTCTGAATGACTTATCGGGGAGCGAATTTTTAACGTCAAAACTAACCGTAACTCTTCTAGTGATTATCAAGACTTCAATTCAATTACTTTAAATAAGTTATTGTGGAACAAATTACGATCACAATGATATATCCGGAGGTTTGCGAAATGAAAGCTGCAACTTGATTGACTTTGGTATGAGTGCGTTTGCTGTGCATTCCAAAATATTTAAGCAGGCGATTACTCTGCAACGTTATGCTCCACCTTGTTGGTGAATTGATTGGGTGGCTGAGAGTGGGATCGCAGTTCATTTCGCGCTCTCTACGTTAAACGTAGAAAATCCGCCCTTCGGTCGCGTTGACGGCGAGCGCAACTGTTTTGCTGCAGCAGAATCCTCGTAGTTGTCGGTCTTCTACCTGACTGCTGGGAACGGCCCTTCGGGGAGTTTCGTGGTGGCTGTGGTTGCCCCCAAAATCGCGGGAACGTAAAATATTTGAGGTGTCAGATAGGCCTCGCCTCCGTCAGAAGGAAGGGCATGCCATACACATGCCCTTGATCTGGAACTGCTTGGGAGCCTCCCTGCTCCCAGCGGGGCGTGAGTGACGCTTTCTCACTCCGTGTGCCATCGGGAACCGTAGGGTTAAGCCTCCACGGCAGGAACCTACGTAAACCCCCTGTCACATCTGTTCACCTCTCCCTCCCTGAGGGGGCCTCAATCAACTAAATTGATTGCCAATGTTTGTAGCCAACCCGTCTGCCTAAGGCACATGTCAGGTGCAGATGTTAAGACACATACAGATATCTGTTCACCTATCTTTGTCTTTCATTGTAAAAGATAAAAAAAAAAATACCTCATACATTTTTATGGAAAGACCTATGCGGGAACGTTTCCCGTACTATAAATTAATACATAAAAGTTTAAATTTTTTCTAGTAAATTTTTGTGTCAAATCTCCATTTTTTATCATTTTCACCATAAAGTACTAGATAGATACTAGAAAGGATTATTTTTCATGAAAAAAAAGGCGTAAAAGGCGATTGGAAAAAATCGTACCCAACACAGTGTTCTTGATATTTTGCACCGAATTTTTTCGAAAGATATTTAAAATTGACGAATTTTTTTCATATAATGGTTTTACGAAAATATAACTTTTCTTAGGCAGTGGCGGTACAAATGATCCTTTCCAGTCCATTTTGAATAGTGTCCCCCAAGGAATATCATTACACCAAATATCGGAAAACGGACTGCAGGACAGACATGCGTAAATCGATTCAGAAAATAACGGGCATTCAAATTAGTATTATGTGCATAGTTCTTAAACGCCATACCGTCGACTTTTTCTCAGATCTGTAACGCGTGGTTTTGGTTAAACAATTTCTTTTGTGCAAAGAATGTAACCATGGATTGCCGAGATTGTTAAGGTCGTGCAATAGAAAGAGTTTGAAAGCGGGATATATTTTTCGATGCCATTTTTTGGGAGTTTCGCTTCACGGCTTCTTCGGGCGGAGACATGGAGGAGAAACGAGAAAGAGAAAAGCGGTGTTTGAGGTCTGATGACGGAAGAACTTTTGAAAAGTTCCTTTGAAAAATGATCGCAAAATTTATAGTGAAAGTATTTTCTTTTTTTTTTTTAAATATTATTACAATTTGCCAAAGTACTTATGCAAAAACACAAGAAAGGAAAAGTTGTTAGAAAAAAAAAATGGCCTCTGAAGTGAATCAAGAGAAAAGGAAAAAGCGAAAGATTCCAAATAAAAAGAGAAAGCAGAAAAAATTGTTAAGGAATTAATTCTTGAGAAAACGTATAAAAACTTAGTTTAAGTAGAGAATATCTCTACTTGAAGTGTTCCACGTAAACGTATTTAATAACGAATAAATTGTATATAAAATGAGTATGTACACTACGGCTACTATGGCAACTGAAGCGGTGATTTAACTGTACTCGCAAAGCAACAAAAGCCTACTTAGACAGAACATCAGGAAATGTGAAATAGAAGTTAAAAGATCGTTTAACATCAAATATCTTTTGTACGGAGAAATAATTATATAAATGAAAAATAAACGAAATTTTATTATTAACATACACATGAGAACATGCTTCTCCTCACCTTGGAAAGAAGCAATCAATTGTTTTAAAATTTATTAGCAAACAAGTTAATAAATAGTAATCAGTGACCAATGATTGCGCCCATATAACCCATAAAAAAGAGTAAAAGGCAATTTCGAGCATATGTTTGATAGGTCGTGGGATACGAAATAACGAAGATAATGAATGCAGCCGAATATATTGCACAGGCCATTGAGGAAATTAAGCGAGAATTGCGTCAAGACAACATTAACGTTAAGTGCAAAGCAAATTTTAACTTATGCCTGGTCAAAATTTTTCTTGCTCCAAGTACATGTGATCCTGTAACTTAATTGCCATAATAAAAGCCGTTTGCGGCAACGTTAACCGTATACGATATTAACTATTATGAGCTTAAGTTTTCTTTTGTTTTGTTATATCTCCCTATATACGACCACTTGTTTATTACATTCCTGAATGTTCAGTAGGCTTTCTATTTCCCTTAATTTTGTTGTTGTTGTTGTTGTGAAGAATTAAGTGAAATAAAAATTGTAAATTTATTCATATATATTTTTCCATATTATTCAATAAATTGTAATAATTTGATGATGTTAATGTAAAAATATAAAAATATGCTAGTTTTTAGGGTCCAATGGTAGTGTTTGTGATATTCGAAAAACAACAATAATCTTGATCAAAATTTATATTTCAAGGTGTATAAAATTCAGTTGACTGAATTTGCCTTAAAAAAAACTTGAAACAGATCCTTTATTTCACAAAACAATCGCATTCAATTGTCGATTGTCGAAGACAAGCGAAATTTTCGCTTTTGGTTCGAAAAAAACTCACATGCTATTCATGAGACACATACTCATCCACAACAGTTAATAGTTTAGCGTGGTTTACGGCTTGCTGACCCTACACCCACCTTTCATTATACTGATCGATTCAGAAAAGGATTCTGAGTTGCCTGTCTGTCCGTTCTGCATACTTGTGTTCAACCTATAGATAACAATTCTCGAATATTGGAGTGGACCAACGTGCTTTTGTCCAAGAACGAACGCTATTGAAAACGGCTCGTTAGCTAGCGAAAATGACTTGGATCGCGTCACTTTTTTGATCACTTCCCATATAATCCTTTATTTCGAAAAATATTTATATGAATATACGAATATTAAGCGAAATGATGGGCTGCGTCCCACTATAGTATTTTTACTTATTCGATTTCGAATTATGTGGACATGCAAAAGTTTCAAAAATAAAAAGTAACAAAATTATATTCGGCTATTTGAAAAAAGACTAAAAAAATAACGGAAAAATGGAAAATATTTTGATCATCATAATGTCAGAGGAACGTGACGGAATATTTTTATTTTTGTAGAATATACAAGAAAATGTTGACCGAATATACGAATGAATTCTTACGTGCCGATCAAAAACGTCAGAAACCGGAGGTGTTCTCAGCTATATATATGTATAATATATTTATTATATATTTATGCCTATGTATATATATATTAATTGTAATTGTTAATTGTAAATGTGTCCCTTAACCGATTCAGGCGATTTTCACGACCAACTTATTGAATCTGTTATCGATGGTTCTGAAATGCTGTGCACAGTTTGTCAACAACCACGTTAGGATTGTAGTTACAATTCAATTACAATTCGAAAATATTGTTGTGTGCCAGTGATAGGAAATAAGTTTTCAATATTTAGATAAATATCGAACATGTCGTCATTAGCTTCATATCCTTCTTGAGTTATATGCATGAAGAATTTCAAAAATGTCGATTCAGTATGCAGTATAAGATGCGGCCATCTTCTCCACGAGAAGTGTATTCAAAACTTGGTGTATTACGTAATGCGACGCATTAAGGTAGACCTAACGAAAAAATCAATCAAATCTCTTTACTAAGCAGCATCGAGTATAAAATTATAATGAAGTTGTTTCTTAATTTCAATGGTAACAAAGTCGAAGAAATAAAACAATGGAAAATTCAATTGGAAGAGATTAAAAAATTGTTCATACTATTGAGAGAGCAATATACAGTAATTAAGAAAGTGTTTAATAAATTGAATAACAAAATTACTAAAAATTTTCTTGGCAAGATGGATTTCATCATCTATCTACCCGACAGATATACCGTTATTATGGGTAATGCTAGGGTAAGAAAAGTTTTGTTACTGGAAGTCGATAAGAAAATTTTTTTTATAAAATTTTTTTATTTAAAGAAAACACAATAAATTTATGATAACATCAAAAAGGAAGCGCCGACTTCACCATAGCACTGCACAGATATCATAGTATGGAAAAAACTCTGAAAAAAATCAATCTTTATTACTGCAGATCGTGGGAAAAATAAACGGGGTTCCTTTGCTTAAGAAAGCCATAAACGAAACAAAGACAACGCAAGAGAAATGTATTAAAAAGAAGCGAAAGAAGTGCATTGATATAGTGAAACGATCAAGATTTTTATGCGTATAATTAATCATATTCTTGTTTATTTAAAATCATTTATTCTTATCTCTATTAAACCGTTTGGCATTCGAATTCGCATTCATTTCTCTGATTAATTTGAACAATTTCCAAAAAAAAATACATTTTTATAAAATAAAAACAATATGAAAATTTTTATCTTTATATCCGTATAAGAGAAACCAATTCTTATTGATACCCCATATAGTACATCTAATGGCCTTCTTCAAAAATAATTTGCACCAGCCCTTCCATTAAAGTGCAAACAAAAAATTCATTAAATTTTCCATATTCTTATCATATATAACACAAGATTTTCATATCAACAAAAAGTTAAATTTCTTCTGGGCTTTCGTTCTGACATATATTGTTAGTAAAGTGAATGTTCAAAGCTTAACAAAATTTGTGCACTAATATTATATATGTGTACGTTATATATATGCCGTGAAGTGCTCGCCATTTTTATAAAACAAAAATCCCACTCTCAACTTTTTAAGTTCCCATCGGGAACGGGTTTTAGTTCCTGGGAGATCGCAATACTTTACAGACTCATGAGTGGCCACATTTATGCGAAATTATATTTATTTTATTTATTTTAGCACAAATAAGTTCAGCTATGGTTACATTATGAATCCAACTGTAGCAAGTAAGAAAATTATATTCGGTCGTGAGCGAATCTTTTATACCCATCACCGTTATCCCGAAAAAGCCAAAAAAAAGTAAGTGAACCCAATTTTCACCGTCTATTGACTTTTTCTATTTTAAATATAAAAGTTTTTCTCGCATACGCGACGCCTCGCGTCGTAGGCGTGACCTTGCAAGTTTATCGGTGACACGTTCATTTTCGCTAACGGGACAATGTTTACCACAAATACTACATGGTTACGCAGACAGACAGGTGGACAGACAAACAGACGAACATGTTTATATGCAAGAATTTATATACTTTATAAGGTCTCCGATCCTTCCTTCTGGATGTTGCAACGTTTTGACAAAATGAATATACCCCTCATCCTTCCTTCTTCGGTGATCGGTATAAAAAAGTAGCTAATTTTACATACATATGATTAGAAAAGAACTATGGACATTTTATTTATTTATTAAATGCTAAAGGCATAGAACTCTAGCCTAACAATGTAGTTAAGAGTAAATGTTTCGAGCAATAATATGCACCCGCAATTATTGGCAGATATATATGTGTGAGTGTTTTTCCTGTGGTTTTCATTTGGTGCACATTACGTGCATTTAGTCTAAAATAATTAATCATACGCCGCATAAACACATATTTCGATTGTTTATTTCGACTTTAAGTAGAGAACTTTTACCTTTATTTTAACGTTAATCATACGCCATGAAAACACTATTTTAACCCTTAACGCCATACTGGCGGCATGTGTGATATTTTAGAAAATCTATTAAGAGCGGCCTTATCTACGCATGCAACAATTAACAGATGAAGATGAACGTGATAATTACGATAGTTCTGATAGTGACTTACTTCTTAAAAAATATTACGAACAATGATGAATATAATAAAGCACTTAAGAGAATGCGCTCGTTCATTAAGTGTTAAATGAATTATAAATAAAGAATGTTTTCAGATTACAAAAGTTACTCTCATAAACAGAAGGATGAAACTTAATTGCATGCATATATTTGTACATCATAACTTAATGTATAAGTACACGAATTCTGTGTTATTAACAATAGTTATGTGTTTCAAGCGTAATCTTAGTATTATTATTGCTCTCGAAAGAGAGAGAAATATTGATAAATACACCTGAGTCAGGAACTAGACGTGATTAAGAATACAAGAAAATGTACTTTTTCAGAGTTCCGATGCGTATTTCTACTATTCTCCTAATTGAATTTCAAGTGACGAAGTGATGACTTAAAAACTTGCCACTACGTATAGGTTCAAAAGTAATATCAACTCGGTATGCCGCTCGGTTCACCTGTCGATCTGTAGATCTATTGATCTGACAGTTTGTCAGATTGTCGGTCTATTGATGCATTCATTTGTTAGTCAGCCTAACAGTTGGTTTTTCGATCCGACAAATCTCACAATTTCTGGGTCTATCAGGTTGCAGGTCAGTCGATTTCTGAGTTTATAAATACTGTTAATATCGGTTTCCACCCGTCTGCGGCCACCCAGTCAATCGACCTATCGATTTCATGAATTCTCTTTTTGAAACTTCTTAATTCTGTTAGTGGTCCCATGATGAACATTTGTGCTTCATTGTTGTCGTTGCCTTTTATGAGATTATTACAGTCAGAGTGCAAAAATCGAATATACATGATCGTATTTAAACAATTCGATGGTATAAAGAGATGACTTCCATTTACATTTTTGTTTTAAGTAATCGATTCATTCTACACCCGTCACCGACGAATGTGAGATATATTCATTTTGACAAATGTGTGCAAGCAGAGATCCCACAAAATATATATGTTCTTGATCAGCATAAAATTCTGAATTGATTTAAGTATGTCCGTCTGTCCGACTGTCCGGCTTTTCAATGTGTGTTGTACACCATCTCGTGGTCGCAAAACAAACTCTAAATTTGCCAGAAACATTGAAGTTCTTGCACACAGCAGGGTATTGAAAATTGGCTAAATCGTCAGAAGGATACGCCTACAGTACCACGTAAAGTGAGAACACATGTCTTTTTCAAAAGGAGTAAAAAATTGGTTTTTCGCTCACTACTCGTAAACTATAGGAGATAAATCTACAGAAATTTGAACGTGGATGCTATAGTACCTGTACAAAAATGAAATAAATCAGCCACGCCTACTTAATTTTATAGCGTCTCATAATTTTTTTTTTTTCAAAACTTTTGTACGACGCAAAGAAGCAAGATTCAAAAACCTCATAAGGTATATAAATTTTTGGCCAGTTTCAAATTCGGAATGCATCTAAGCATGTCCGTCTAACCAACTGCCCATCTGTCCATTTGCGCAACTTTGTAGTATCTGCGGTGTACATTAACCCGAGAATGGAGTTATCGGCAAACAATTTGCGAAAGAATTTGGAAAAGAGTTAAAATTTTCAAACGATACGCCTACAACACCCACACGCCTATGCATCAAAAACTTTTATTTTGAAAATAAAAAATTCAAACACGTCCACTCCTTATTATAGAGCGTGAAAATTTCATCTTTTTATTTTTTTTTTGTCTTTTCTAGGTAACCGGATTCTGTCACAATCAAATATCATTTTTTTATTATTTTTTTTTTTAAAATAGTATAGAAGAGTGCGTATAATTAATTCATGAGATGCCTTAAGCATATATATGTGGGCATCGCAGAGAGAACGACAACGTTATTATTCCTCATCTCTGGTATATGAAAATTCACAATAATCACAAAATTGAAATTCAGTGCCGGCAGCTTATTCCTTTTGCTTGCTAGATGCGTATGATATGTGTAATTAATTATTTTATCCCCATAGCGATATAAAAGCTCGCAAATGTGGCGGATAATGTTGTATGTGACATGAGGAGTACATAAGCAAAATTTGATATTGCGGTTCTACGCGCAACAGTTGAGGAAGCGCTCTTTTCAATTTCATCCAACGAAGTTTCCGACATTATTGGTCTTTTGTATATTTACCAGGAAATCAAGCCATATACAACCAAATGCTTTTGATGCCACATCAAGCTAGACCTAAAAAATACTTGTACTGGGTTTTTTCATTAATATCGCTCACGGTCTATAAAGTGCAGTAACTTGTCTACTGTACGCATTTGTAGTCGGCGCACGCATTTGCAAATCAATGTTTTCCGATAGGATGTACGGGGGAACATGTATCCCAAAAATTTTTGAACTTGGAAATCCTCTCGCCTCTATTCCTGTACAATATTGAATAATGCTTGTCATACTGATTCCTCAAAAGGGTTAATAATTTTCACAGCCGATTAATTTATGCTGAAGGAAGATATCTTCCCAGCCCGCGCTAAAAAAGATTTTCTTTTTTAATTTAGGATAGGTAAGTAAACCAGTCGGACTACTTTTAGACAGAAATTTTTGATATGATTTGGATCGATCGTAAGTTCGATCGTTCATTTCCTTTTCTTTTTTGAAGTTGCTTGGGTTTTTTGTCGCTTAGGAGCGGGTTTATACGCGTATCACAATTATTTTTTACCTCAGGCATTTAAGTCGAACCTAATAATACATACTTACAGTTTTAAACTTCTCATGTTTATTTTGAACTTTCTTGGCGACGTTGAGCATTTCACGAATTAACTCTCCTTTCCCCGGCGAATCCTGTCTTTATAAACAGCAACAATAATAGAAATCGCTTGCTTCTTGTTCGACATGCAGCCTTCAACGTGCATTTATGCAATTTTGAAAATTTACACGAACCAAATGTCATCTGCTATCTGGTCTGCCAAGTCATTCCCCGTAACAATTTTATTGAATTGGAAATATTGCAGAAAATATCTTTGCTTTACTATATAGATATCAAATATTGTCGGTAATCGTGCATTTAATATAATTGTTAACGCGCCTTGTGCAATGCCTCAAACTTCTTTGTGGAAATTAGCAGATAGCAGACAGTTGCCCGATGCTAATTATATGTAAATAATTAGGTTAATTAATATATATAAATATTAATGATTAGCGTATATATATGTATATATAAAAAATGAAGATTCCATTGCGTATGCTCACACATGTCGATTATTCGCCTGAGTAGCCGAGTAGGTAAGAATCCCGAATACCACTTGCGTGTTCCCCGCGTCAAACCTCAAGTGCGCTAGAGCTTTCTTTGTTCGTAGCTCTAGTGTGTGCTTAGCCAGTAAATCAATTGAGGACAAGTCCATTACACTTCGGCCGCTACCTTCCAGTTTTTTTGCCTTTCCTCTCTTCTTTCTGACGATCCCCGTATTACGTGATTGGTTGTATTAAGAAAAAACAATACATATATATATATATATATGTATATGTAAATCCTTAAACAAACGCACGCACAAGTGAACACAAATATTTCTTTCATAACATTAATGCACCCAAACACATTTAAGTGAATCTGTTCCACTGTGGCACACATATGTTTATAGCGCGCTGTCTTGCACATACATTATTGCACACATGCATCGCGGATCACTACTTCATTAGTAGTTGGTTCGTTTGCTTATCTATCGCGGCGAAGAACCAGCTGCTATTTTTTAAATTGTGACCGTACTCTGCACTTCAAGTTGAACACAGCATTTCGTTATTCAACGTTTATTTTGTGTTAGTTAAATAATTTCAATAAAGTGCTAAAAATTGGTGCTCAAAGTAAATTTTTTTTTACCAGATAACGGAACTTTCCATACAGTTTGTATTGCTAATAATTGATTGATTGAAAACTTGATTTTTATTCTCAAATTCAGTTTTAATTTTTACAATCATTATTATTATTATGTTAGCCAGAGAATAAATTCCAAGACTAAAGTCTTAAAACAACAGCATCTAAGGCTAAAACTAAAGTCTTAAAGCACTAGCATCTAAGGCTATCGGCTTTATTGAAAACTCCACCGCACGTGAGATTTCAGTCTACGACCGTTGCGTTTCTAGTCGAGACTTTCTGCCTACTCGGCCACTAGGGCGGATTTTTATTTCTTATGCTAATGAACTGAATTTTTACTGTATTCTAATTTTAATTATATTTGTAATAAAAATTAATTTTTTTTTTTAGAAATATGTGATTTAATTATTACCGTTTTTGCACGGTTTTTTTTTTTTGGAAATATTTATAGTTTTTCAATCTTGCATGATTTTTTAAAATTATGGGCCCAAATTGGCCATAGATCGCATGCATCTTTTTACACGATTTCTTTTTACATATCCAGGCCCGTTTAAGAAGGATTTAGATCGGCAAAGCTAGCAAGTATAAAACTTCTATTCGGCAAGGGCCGAATTTCACATACCCATCACATCAAGGCTTGATCCATTTAGGATTTTAATGTCTAGGAAAGCGTTTTTATCTAAACGCCCTATGACTTTATGTATTAAACGCCCACCACAATTAATTTAGAATTAACGTACTTAACTTCCCGGTTTCTAATCTTCATGTCCTTTTGTGTGATAACCATATTAACGGTATTGCAACGAAAAAATTACTTCACCATGTCGTGAGGTCCGAGATATTTAATTTGGAACTAACACAATTATCTTTTCGCATGCTACTCTCTAAATTCTTTTATTTGGTACCCATGCCGTTGGTATTATTAAAAACAAAATTGATCCAAGTGGTCGCGGTGACTACCACATCCCTTTCAGATTTAACCCACGTTTAGGCAGATGATCTATCTTCATTTGAGGAATGTACAGAAAACTTTTAAATATTTTGCTTTGTTTGCCTTATGATAAACAAGCATAGAACGTCAAATAGTGAAAAAAAAAAATATATATATTTAATCATTTGTCACGTTGTGTGGCCACGGTCGATTTTTCCATTTTTGCATGTAAAGAGCAAAGTGTTTCTAAAGTAAAAACGGAAAATTTTAGACTTCTCACGGTTATAGTTTCTGAGTAACAAGCATAAACGCACAAATTTTTGTTAAGAAGCACAGAGTTGCGTTCAATTTATGCTCCACTGCGGGCTCTCGCTCCAAACAATTCCATTACTAACCTACATGCCAAACATTCCAATGTTTCTATCAAAGAATAGCCATTTTTGTGACTAGAAGAGTCCCAGCAATAAACATCACACAGACGGGCAGTCGGACAGACATAGCCTAATCAATTCGGAATTTCACGATGATCAAGAATATTTGTACTTTATAGGGTCTCTGAAGCTTCCTTTAGGGTGTTGTGTACATTATGAAGAAAACAAAATGAGTATACGTCCGTCTTTCAGTGATAAATATAAAAAGAATTAAATAATTTTACTCATATTTAAATCAATTTATTAAACTTTTGTTTGGTAGATTTAATTTTTTTCATCAATTTCTTTTTCAAATTTTATATTTGGTTTATTTGTTTACTTTCCGTCCTCTCTTTGCATTATTTTGTTATACACACAATGATAGTATCACAAACATTGTGTTGTAAACGCAGCGAACAAGAAGCCCAACTCGACAAGAAAGTGATCCCATTACCATTAGTACCATTAGTCCAAGATGCAATCTTATCTTATTGTTCTTCTCTTCCGTATCCTAGGATAGGTCGATAACGGAAACCGTTAACCGAACACTGCTTAATTAATAATTTCAAATAATACATTATTGGCAGTAGGTCGACATAGGTGTTGGTATAAGTCAAATAAATACAAAGTCGGCATACAGTCGACATAGCAGTGCAAAGGATTATGATTATCAATGAAAAATAATAGGCAAACAAAGCACACAAACATAGCAAATTTTCTTTTAATCCTTAATAAACGCATTAAAGGAACGAACGCATTTTTCGAGAATGTGAACCAGCAAGTCGTCGGAGTCTTAACAAAATTTTATTACGTTATTATTAGGGTTACCCATAAATAATCAACGTCATATAACGACGTCTCAAAATCTCTAGTGGACTCCGATCCAAGGCTAACTATGCAAGAACTGTCAAGAAGCCTTGGGTCTATCTGGTCCACTGTACAAAGGCATTTGAAAGAAATTGGCAAGGTACGTAGACAAGGTAAATGGATTCCACACCTGTTGTCTGAGGCCAATAACGATCTTCGGCGAACAATTTGTAATTCCATGCTCACCAGACTAAGCAGAGATCCTTTTTTGTCTAGGATCGTAACTGGAGATGAAAAATGGATCCTTTATGATAACATAAAGCGATCGAAACAGTGGTTGTCTGCAAACGGGAGACCTCTTCCAACCCCTAACGCGAGAGTTCGTATTTTAGAAAATTTTAACTATTCTATCTTCTGGTTTGCTGGTGAATTCGTCGAAATTGAAAATTAGCATTTGTCATAAACGGCAATATTACAGATCGTAAAAAGAACTTTTCACAGGCTGTTTGAATATTGAAAATTGCACAAATTAAAACCCTGAGCTATTTCACATCTATTTAAAACCTAGAGTGACTTCAGAACAGCCCTATAAGCAGTAAACCTAAAATACTCTCAGAAAAAAAAAAAAAGAAAAAGCCAAAAGAAAAACACCAACGTGGGCTACGGCCCAATCTTAAATACCTTACACCGCGCTACAATTATTCATATAACAAATTTTCAAAATAATAAACATATGGGAAGTTGTCGAAAAAGTGATCCGATCCGAAAGTTACACACAAGCAAACAAGACGGGTGGGCAGACGGACAGACGGACAGACAAGCTTACATCAATTCAAAAAGTGATTCTGAATCGATAGGCACATTAAAAGATGATTCTATCTCAGGTACTTCTGCTTGTTGCAAACATCCGAGCAAACCTAACCCATTTTTCTACTAATAGTGGTGGAGGGTATAAAGATGAGAGAACTTTCAAAACTTTTACACCGATATTGAATTGATTCTTCTGGGAAATATTTCATGCACTTACAAACATCTTCTTAGCCTAATAAACGCGCGGCTTTTATTCATCCATTACAATATCAAATTTTCTCAAGTCTTCTTACTCGTCATCCTGCTGCACAAAATTTTTGTACCCATACTGTACGTTGAGTTGGCGAAGAGGAAAAAAAGAAACATTATCTACGTATGAAAGAGTAAAGGAAATGCAAACATTTTCAAACTCGCAAACGGACGAGCATTCCCCGCTCCCACCTATTAAATTAACAAACCGGATTTTATTGGTGAAATACGTAGAATGAAAAGGAAAAAGGAAATTAAGTGTACATCAAAGGTTCTGATACATCAGTGATTTTGTGCATTGATAATACGGGACACTGCGGAGTTTTTCTTCCCGCATGTATCTGTAGGAAGATTTGTTGGTGTTATATATATTAAGATTTCATTTTTTTTTTCTTTTTTTTTGTTTATTCATCTAATGGAAAGATAAAGTGAAGCGAAAAAAAAAAAAAATTAAATCGAAGCGATTTTTTAAATTAGTAAAGGAACTGCAATTTTCTTATGGTTCGCTTTCAAAAAGCATTTTCTCAAAGAACATAAAGGCCACAAGCACACGCGCGTGCACACACATTCACATTCGTCAAGTTGGCTATGGAATAACATTTTCTCAAACTTTTTTTTTTTTTGTGTTGATTTTTATTTTATATTATTTTTATACCAAAAAGAGGAAAAACAAAAAAAAAAACTAAATTTACAATTAAAATTAACAGAAAAATTGCATTTGATTTGAAAACTTAGAGTTATCACACAAGACACACAAATGTGAATACAAACGTCTGTAAAAATAAATTATTTCTTATTTCTTATTTTTTTTTTTTTGTTTGTTTATTTATTTATTTAAAAAACTGACTCATACAGTTTGCGGTTCTGTTTGGGTCTGAACGTCACGTTGGCGGCTTAAACGATAACCCAAATAGGCATCCAATGCATAAAAACTGAAAGCGAGCAAAGCGAAAAACTGCAAAGAAACGAAAGAGGAAAAAAATCAACATCCACACACAAATGTACAGAAAAGCTCATAAATCTTTTTTTGTTTGCTTCTATATAATAATTACATATTTATTATTATATTACATTTTGCTACCCGTTTATACTAAGTGCGTGAATTAATATCCTCCTCTTTTTTTTTTTTTTTTTCATTTTTATCCAAATGTGCAAGAATATGTTATATCAAATTTTGTTCATCGGCAAACTGAAAGATGGAAAATATGGTTACTGAGTAAGGCGGCAGGAAAGTGATGCCAATCATCGGATTGTTACCTCATCGAAGATATAAAAAACTTATTAGAAGCGTTTGTGAAGCTTAGAAACACGCTCGCAGGAACACATCGCGCGTTTTATAATATATTTTCAATTAATGTGTCCGGCTATCTGTCTGTCTGTCTCTGTCTCTTAGAAATCAAGCTTACGATCTTATCATTGCCGATGGGAAAAGAAAGTTTATTTAATAAATGTTTTCTATTAACCTGTCGCCCATTGATCCGCCTACAATTACCTACAATCCGCTTTCAATTTTTTCTAAATTACATCTTTAAAATTTTCAATTTTCTTTAAACCTTCAATAATGTCATTAATTCGCAATATCACGTAAATCAAATTAAAATTTCGCCCACCCTTTAAAGGCTATACACGAAGCCATATATATAAATATGATGTGTGTTCAACAAATTTCAAATGTCGTGGGCTGCATATTCGATTTTACGTTTATCACTTCTCGATCTTCTGTTATGTGGATACATATTCCCCCCAACATATGATGACATTATCAGACATTTCGCATTTTTAGTTTGTTTTTGACATGTGTAAAGGTCAGAGGTGTGTTGGTGTGCTAGGGAATTTTTTCGCTACCGAAAAAAATAGATCAAAGTATTTGTATTAAACTTTGTGTGAAAAATAAAAGTAAGTACTCTAGTTCATCAAATCTGTTGACTATGGCATTTTGATGAGAGAGCCTTGAGCAAAAAAAAAAAGAAAAAATGAAAAAACAACATCTTCACGGAAAACCGAGAAGTTGTTACATGACGACGCCCGGCCTGGACGCCCCAGCACGTCAAAAACAAATGAAAACATTGAAGCAGTGAAGAAAGTTGTTATGGAGGATCGTCGAATCATGGTTAGACGAGTTGTTTGTCGGCATATCGGTTGTCCCATGCAATGCAATTCTTTTGGATGTTTTGCGCATGAAACGTATGGCAGTGAAGTTTTTTCTAAAATTGCAAAATTTTAACCCAAAGAACCTGAGTATCGCTCGCCAGCTATTGAATGAGGTAAAAGACGATCTACATTTGCTTGAAAGGATCATAACTGGTGACGAAACTGAAACGACCCATGAGAGGCGGAGTTTTGTTACGATCAACGGCATCGCTGTAAGAGTTCAAGGCCGTACATATTGGGAGTGCTTCGAGAATTGAGAAAAGCGTTGCCACAAGTTTATTTTTATCTAATGGGCATTACTTTGAAGGAGCCAAAATAGATATTGATGTTTATAGGAGATATCGTGCTAATATGGCCTTCACTTTGTATAGTTGTCAAAGTGTTGGCACCCATCCAGCTATCGACCCATTTTCGCACTTCTTCAGTATATCGAAACCGCGTGTCAGCCGAACCATGCCGCATCGATCAGGCGCTATGTCTAGTGAATTGCAACAGTGTGTCTATGATAACTCTTGCAACGTGTGGCCGGGGATTGCCCTGCAAGAGGATGACTTTGCGTCTGTTAACCGCTACTGCTGATCTTTTTTGTAACAATACTTCGTTCAATTTGTTCAATTGACGTCCATAGACATGTGCAGGAACAGTTTCATTAGATTTTAGCAGCTCCTAATACACTACACTTTGCTGCTTCCACCATATGCACAGAAAAACTTCGTGGCAATAAATATTCCGTCTCTAGGTCGATACGGCTGCTTCTGGATTAACTGATGATTTTTTGCGCTTGGCATAGTCGTAATAGATTCATTTTCTTTTTTACCTGGTAAGCTATGAAACCGCGTTATTGAAACAGTTCGAAATCTATGCTCCATAGGAATTGACTGAAGGAGAAGGAGCTCCTTTTGTATCTTTCCCATCGCATGCAAACTTCTAAAAAGAGTTGTAAGCTGTTCGAAAGCTCTTTGAGAGTTTGACCTGCAGTTTCGCCCAATAAGTCTTACAATGCATTGTCTTCGAACTTTTTAGATCGTCCAGGCCGTTCTTTGTCATTGACATCAAAATCATCACTTTTAAGCCGTTCAAACGAAAACCGACAATTGGAATATGATGGAGAAGCATCACCAAAAGCTTTTAAAAATGTCTAATGCTTTCTTTCTTCAAATTTCTTCAAATTCAACAACACGCGTAATGAATGTCGAAAATGCAATTTTAAGCGTTCCACGATTAGCGTCTGCATCCACTGAATGACTTCATAATACTAAACGAGAAATTATTATTTTGTGTAGAGAAAAGTGAGAATCATCGAATTTAGCCGTTGTGCATAGGTATACTTCCCATTGTTTTACAAACCATATGTACAAGCACCATTTATATACATATATATTACTTTACTATTGTAGTTTATATTGTAGTGTACTTAGTGTAGATTTGCAAAGAGAGCACGCTTATCAATTGCTATTCTATTACTTCCCTGACCCATTCAACAAAATATTACATATAGCACTTTGTATATAATTGAGTCATACGCACTAGCGCTAACACTATATGATAATAATATATATTATGTAATGGAATTCAGAAAATGTGATCAGTTAGGATTGCGAGTGCCGTAAATAATTCTGGGAAAATAAATATGAATAAAATTTAAGTTTTAGTTAAGCTGAATATCTTAACTCTACAAATAAGCGTAAAGTTCTTAAGCCTGATAAAATTATACTTTACGCCACTTGTGGTAAGAATATCTTAAGTTTGTGCAAGATTTTAGAAATATCAAATTATTATTAGACCAGTCGTACACAATCGTCTTTCGAATCAACTAAGGCATGTACTTGTCCACTAGTTACCTGGCCTGGTGTCTACCCATTTGGATACTTGTTTGGAAACTTTGTTTTGAATCCACTGCCATTTAAAGAATTTCATGAAAAGCAAATCTTTACTTGAGAATCACGAAGATTGGAGAAAGCTGTAGGGTAATAGTAATACTCTGCCTTGCCGAATAAAAGCATTTTAACTAGTTTTCAATTATCGTTTTCAATTCTTTTACCCGACACCCCTGTACCAAGGGGTGTCGTGTCTGTCTTTCCCGCTTATAACAATTTAAATTCTTTTAATCCTCTATTTGCGTATATAAAATGAAAAAATTGAAATAAAATTATCATGAAATTATCACCTTAATGCGTGCAATTGGGTGCGCTCAAGTTTCTTTCTAGCTAAGACGAATTGCTATCCACGCATTGGTAGTTGAAATCAAGATGTACCGACAGTTAACGCATTTGATCCCAGACAATCTTCGAGTTTACATTTCTCCTGCAGGGACAAATGACACTGAAACTCACTCAACAATAAAAATCGGTTGCAAAAAATCATCGGCGACAATGTACATTAATTTTTATACACAACACCACTGCTGGTACAAGGTGTATCAACGTATGTACGTATGTATATAACACCTGCATTAGGTTAAAATAGATGGACTTTTTATTAAACCGATCGATTCAGAATGATTTTCGGCTCGAATCAAGAATCGATTCAGGTATGTCTGTCCATCGGTCTGTCCGATATTTGTATAATCGACAGATCGCAGATTTGGAGGTATTCTGAAGTAATTTGTTACACTGATGTGTCTTGCCCGCAGACGAACAGTTCGGTTAGAAATAGACTGCATCGGACAATTTTTACACCCTTACTGTCCATGTAACAAGGTACAAGGTGGTACAAGGTGTATCAAGTTTGTACGTATGTATGTAACACCTGCATTAGGTTAAAATGGATGGACTTTTTATTAAACCGATCGATTCAGAATGATTTTCGGCTCGAATCAAGAATCGATTCAAGTGTGTCTGTCCATTTGTCTGTCCGATATTTGTATAATCTACAGATCGCAGATTTGAAAGTATTCCGAAGTAATTTGTTACACTGATGTGTCTTGCCCGTAGACGAACAGTTCGGTTGAAAATAGACTGCATCGGACAATTTTTACACCCTCACTACCCATATAATACCTTATCTTGAATAAGTCACTACTAAGTCAAAGTGAAAAACATGGATCGGGTAGGCTGATATATTGAGCCAGCTACATAACCGTTTTACAAGTACTTACAAAAGGTAAGCCTTTATATGGAAAAACGATAAAATTTTTGACATAAAACTGAACGAAATTTTGTCTCGGTACAATTATTTTTTGTAATCCACTTCTTATAAGACATCCGATTGAAAAGTAAGTAAGTAAAGTATTTTTCTATAATTTGACATAAAAATATTCAAATATGAAATTTAGACGGCGCAGACCTATTTTCCAGACTTAATCCCGTTTAAGTGGAAGGCAAATTTTTGCATGGCAACAATGGTTAATTTTTAGTGCTTTATGACGACAATAGGCGAGTAGAACTAAAATCTTTCACAAATAGATTAAATTGATCAGTTTTCGCTCTCTTCCATATTAGGAACTCCCATAAAAAGTACACTTTTAAGTCGAAGCAAAGTATAGTTCTTGGTCTTATACCACGAAAATCGGTCTTGCTTTTATATATTAGTTATCGGAGTTATTATAATCCATATTTGATTACATTTTACTTATCTATAAATAATAAAATGTACAATGCGGGCCCTTTCTGCTTC
Organism: Glossina austeni; assembly: GCA_000688735.1. NCBI lineage: Eukaryota > Metazoa > Arthropoda > Insecta > Diptera > Glossinidae > Glossina > Glossina austeni. Next base: position 869,315 of record KK502456.1, read on the forward strand.
TGCTGTAACCTTTATTGAAATTCGTTGAAATTATAAGAGAAATGAAAATTTGACCTAAGAAATATTATGAAATATCATGAACGAAAGGAATTAATTCAAGCATCAAAATATAAACTGAAGATATATTACAGGTGAAAATGGTTTCACACCTTTACGCCCATTCGCAATATATATTTTTTTAAATAATGTGACTAAGTATTCGATACAATTCAGTTCAATGTCAAACCAAAAAAAAAAAAAAATAAATAAATAAATAAATAAATAAACAAAGAGTTTTAATGTTTGGGGGAAACTACGTACATACCGTTGCTATTGTATACGCTGTTACGTCCAAGGATATCGTTGTCGAGGCAGCAATAAAACAGGCAACCGCCAAAAATACGTGCAGATAATATTCACATTTAATGGCATTGAAAATGTAAAATTTGTGCTGCCATAGTTGAAACAGGCGCGCTCCTAGCACTGACGAAGTGCACACAAATGCGAACAGTACGACGGTGTTGTAGAAACAAGCGCGAAAATTGTGCAAATGTACGGAACTGCATAAAATGCATATGAAACCGAAGAAACAACACGTCTGTAAGTGTATGCATGTATAAGTGTTAACGGATTTAAGCGTTAATGATACGAAATCAACATAATTTAACAAACATGGTACGACTTGAAGAGTTAACCAAAGTGGAGAAACACTCTTGAAAAAATTAATTATCGGCCACTATACAATTGAAACAGCACTTAACTTATGTAAATGTACACATGTATGTGCAGATACAAAATTACAATTAGCCCGTTTCAAACGCATTTGCAATTTGAATTCCTAAGGGCTCAATATTTTCTAGCTTGCTTGCCTATGTAATCTTTGTATACCTTTTTATACGCTACACTACTTAAGGTACAGGGTCTATTAAGTTAGTGTCGACATATGTAACGCGCAGAAGGGCTTAAGATAGACCCACCCTTTTATTACACCGATCTTACATTTCTGAATCGTCCGTCCGCCTGTCTGTCTGTCTGTCCGTTTGTCCATCTGTGTAAATGCAAATATGTATTGAAACTACAGGTCGCAATTTTTGAGATATTTTGATGAAATTCGACATAAGGACGTGCTTTAACTCAAAGACGAACGCTATCGAAAATGGTCCGGATCGCTCCATTTTTCCACCACACATTTTGGTGTATTATTACCACGAGTGAATCACTGTACTAGGCAAAGTAGTGTAGGATATGTAAAGGTCGGCGTTGTCCGACTATAATGTTCTTACTTGTTTTAATTAAAATCTTTTTACATTCAGATTGGGCGTATACTGAGTCTGTCAAGCATTACTAAGGACACCGGAGACCCTTCGTTAGGTGTTAATCATATCAAGAAAGTACAAGGAATTGTCAAAAAATAAAAATATCCCTCGATCGAATTTAACGGTTATGAACTGATACAAAGCCATTTTCCAAGACCACCTTGTAAGCTTATTTGCTTAGTGCAACTATTCAAATTCTTTTCCGTATAAAATAGACAAAGAATTTGACCCCAAAATTCTGCGTTTCCTTTCCAATGAAAATCGCTTTGCAAATTGCTAATAATAGTGGAAAAGAGCTGACGCATTCAGTTCTTACCAAGAACTCATTCATATGTTTGGTACAAAGCATTTGACTGATTGAAATATTGCCTCGCTCTGACCGGCTATAAATGTCATCTAAATTGGGACACTTTCGTACAAACGGTACGAAAAACGCTTACATTCATTCATCTGAAATCCTAAAATACTTGTTTTCAAAAAAAAATTTGTTATTTTTCCAAATATGCAGCAATGGAATCGGAAATAAGTCAACCGAACTCCTTCCGGTAATCCAGTGTTAAGAAAGCGATCAGAAATGTGTCTTTCAAAGATAAAATTGATTTTGGGATCTTATCTCTACTCAACTATCTGTGACTAAATTTCTTCCTGCCGCTTATGCACTTATGCCTATTAATTTTTCACTTTAGTTCTTTCGCTCCTCCAACAGCTTTTATATTATGACAAATGGAAAAAAAGACAAGGAGACGGAATAAAGACATAAAAAAGGAAGAGCAAGCAAATGTAACGTGTAAACGAATGCGATTAGTTTTTATAAACAAAGTTTTAATGACTACGTTAAGTGTGGATGCAGGTGTCCTGCTTCAAATCGGTCTCATCATGAAGCGAGCAAATCGCGATGAATAAATATTTAATGGAATGAAATGAATATACTTTTCACTATTCGCTGTCGAACTAGTTTAAAAGTTACAAAGAACATATAAGAACATTATAGTCGGGCAACGCGGAACACTAAATACCTTACATCACATCGTCCAGTACAGTTATTCACTCCTTTCGGCAACAGTGCACTAAATATTGCACATTACAGCCCGCGTATCGAAGGACACCCAAAACATCGCATGATGTAATCGAAATTTATTAAACTTCATTTACTTTCAAAAAATTTTATTAAATCTCCGTCAGTTGGTTTGTCGTAACGAGCTGGAAATTAGACTTTCTACAGTATTATATAAGGGCGTGCTCTTCACGGTAACTTCAACATTTGTTGTATTAAAAATTAAATCTTTTTCTGATTAGAAATCTTACATGGAATCAGGTCCATGAAATAGGCCGATTCGGATCAAGTTTAATCGACATAATTTTTATGTCACATCACTCTTATGAACATGAAATTTTCATCGTAAAACATTAACAGTTACGCCTTTTTGTGGCATTTAAGGGCTTACATTTTCTGAGAATCCTCCTTATATGCGGTCGTATCTATAGATAAAAGAAAATCGCAAAATACTTAATTAATTGTAAGCCTCCCTATAACATTAGCGAATGTCTTTTTACATAGACTTGCTTGATACACTTGCTAGCATCGTACATATTTAAGATTATGATCTATTGACTGAAACCTGTTAAAATTTTTTCCTCTAAGCCCTTTGTCTTGCAATGTATACAATATGCTTATGTATATGTGTATGTATATACGAAAGAACAAAAATATGAGACATCTATTCCTAATAAGTCCAAGCGCTTGGCCCGACTATTAAATCGTGGCCGTGTGTTTATTTGTTATCACACTAATGCTTCCAATTATTATTAAGGTTACCCGTAACTAATCAAATATTTTATTTCAATTATAACGACACCTTAAAATCTCTACTGGAATCCGATCCAAGGTTAACTGGAGGTGCAGGAGCTATCAAGAAGCCTTGGGTCTACCTGGTCCACCGTACAAAGGCATTTGAAAGAAATTGACAAGGTCCATAGACAAGGTAAATGGATTCCACACCTGTTGTCTGAGACCAATAGAGATCTTCGGCGAACAATTTGTAATTCCATGCTCACCAGACTAAGCACAGATCCACTTTTGTCTAGGATCGTAAATAGAGATGAAAAATGGATCCTTTATGATAACATAAAGCCATCGAAACAATGGTTGTCTGCAAACGAGAGACCTCTTCCTACCTCTAAATAATTGATTACTTATGGGTCCCCCTAATATATACAAATATTTCATATTAGGTGTGCAAATAACTTCTGCGTATAGCTTGTTAAAATTTAGATATAACTAAGAACTGCTAGTTACAAAACAGGACAATCGAAACATACCTTCCCACAAACTATGGCCTTTTGCCTCTTACTGGCCATCTTACAGATGACTTTTCGATAGAAACTTCGTGATTTCGAGGCGAACTAAGCATCGATTCATTTTCATATATTTTCAAATTCTACAAGCCGCCGGTCTGCTACATATGACTGCATCGGCCTGAATAAGTGGTAATCAGAAGATGGCACGTCTGGAGATTACGCCGCAATCGAGACAAGTTCCTAGCCTAAATGGAAAACCATTTTCCGGATGGCCTTTGCGCAGATGGACGGACGTAATCATGAAACTGAATCTTCACTTTTCAAGTTCTTCAAGTTTCTTCAATCGCGTCACTTAATTTGATTGGTTGGCCTTACCATCGTTCAGATATAATAGTTTCGCCAAACTATAATTTTTTGCACAAAATCTCGCGAACGATTTCCTAACTGTTTCATAGCGTAATGCATATTCACGCCAAGTCAACTTAATCATGTCTGGACCAATCAATTTCAATATATAGAATTTATTTGTAAACACATTTTTATACACATAAGCTTTACTTATCGTCAATTACACGGGGGATGTATTTCGGTGATGGTCGGACAAAAGTTAGACGGGGAGAGAGAGCAGTAGGGAATGACCGCTGCCTGCAAGGTGTATGCTTGATCGATAAATGATTTTATCGGCCAACGACTCACTGCAGGGGCGCACTGATAATTGAACCCGAATGTGCAGACTTGATGATCGCGCTGCTTAACTATATGACTGTGTGGTAGCCCTCCGATGAATGTTTCCGGTTATCAAAACCGCAAATGTATTTTTTTATACCAATATTGAGAGTCTTGAGAAATATCTAAAAGTTGAGACTATATATATATATATATATATATATATATATATATATACATATGTATATATACGTACACAATAGACAAAAAGAGTTGAGACAAACCCTCAACCTTTACTATAGAAAGTGGTTCTGAATTGATCTCGTCTGTCCGTCCCTTTATTTTCGTCCAACCTACAGCCCGTCATTTTTTAGATATTTCGGCCAAAAGACGAATGTTACTGAAAATGGGTTCGATTGGTCCACTTTTTCGACCACTTCTCATATAATCCCTTATTCCCAAAAGCCGTTATTAAGCGACGTGATTTAGGATATTTAATGGTAAGCCACGGCCCACTATAGTGATTTCACTTATTTGATTTCGTATTATTTAAAAACAGAACAGTTTTAAAAATGGAAATAAAAAACACGGAACATTCTATTCGGCTGTGGGGGAATCTTTTACTTTTACCACCTTTATCCCAAAAAAAGCTACAAAAATAACGAAAAAGTGGAAAATATTTTCATACTCGATATTATTAGAGGAGCGTCGCTGATTATTTTTATTTTTGTGGAATATGCGAGAAAATTTTTACCATGTGTAACGACTAGAAGGCGAAGAACTTCTCAGTTTATGTCGTAGTTTAGATGTATCCCTTCACCAATCCAGGCGTTTTTCAACCTCAACCTGCGCGTTGTGGTCCACTGTTTCGACTATGCCCCATATAAAAGCTGCCCAAAACACGCTGAGCAACAATAGTTTTATATTCGCAATTGATATCAAAAATTGGATTCGGCCGACATATTTTTTTGAACTCATTCTCTCACTCATAACTGAATCCCAATGAGAACTGAATTTTTATATGAAAAAAAGGTCTTATTTTCAATGTTTCATGGCGAAAATTAGTTCATAATTGTAATTTGACGTAAAAATTAAGTGGATTAAATTTGGAACACATGGCTCTGTTTCTCGGATCTCTTTCCACATAAAATTTCTCATGACTAGTAAGTCTTTCAAATAAAGGCTTACTTTTTACTACTTTATGGTAAAAATTTGTCTTTAGTAGCAGTTTAGCAAAAAAATTAACGATGAGGAATTTAGATCATATAGATCCAATTTTTAGACCCCGAGCATATATAGAGATTATCATGAAAAGCAAGCCGTTGTACAGGAAGAAAGTCTGATTTCCCCTTTTTTATGATGGAAAGTGGAATGTAATAAAATTTTTTTGGAAGCAAGTTATGTTTGCTAAATTTGGATTACACCACGCGATGCTTTCGGACATCCTCGTCCGCGATGTTCGGACTTTCGCGGATAGTATGCCTTTGCATGAAAATATTTAATTTTTGGTGTATTATTACCAAAACAAACGTGTAACTGTAGTAGACGAAGTGGTGTACGGTATGTAAGGGTTCGTCGTTGCCCGGCTATACTGTTTTTACTTAGAAGTTTATTTTTATACGTGAAATTGAATGAAATTAAAAGAGACTTACGAAGGAAAAAAAGTAAGTGTAAACAGTTAAAGTCAACAAATATGAATATGTTATGTAATCTAAACGCTTACATTTGCGCATTGCACATAGTTGCAATTTTGCGCGTCTTCCTGTCAAATCTAACGCTAAAAAGCACTTAACCTTTAACTTTAAACCTTCTAGAAAACGGAAGAAACTCTCCTTTACATACATCTACAACATATATATGTATATAGACTACGACGAGTCGAGAGGATTGGATTATCATTTTATATATCGGTTCTTGATTTTTATATATTTTCAACAATTTTATGAATTTTTAGCGATTTTCTTTCGGATAATTCGGAATTTATCTTTTGTTTCTACTCGACAATTGGCAACAGTACAACAAACACATTTCTGTTTATCTATCATCTTATCACATGTGACCTACACACAAGCCAACGACCAACATATAATAATGATTACATACTTTAATAATTTTCGTTTGCGTTATTTTTTTTACATACCAAACAAGAGATTTTTAGAATACCGGAAATTGATTTTAAGTAACTGGCATCATATTTGAATTCTGTAGACATTATTGATCTTAATAATAACAATAACAACAATAATAATAATAATAATAATACTAATAATAATATTAATAATAGTAATAATAATAATAATAATAATAATAATAACAATAATAACGATTTTACTGATGATTCATGAATTATTTCAAATTTTATTTAATTATTTTATATTTCCTTAAAGAGAAAAAAGTCACGACTAATTGCATTGCTTATCACATTTATTTATATAGTATGTAATATAGATTTTAAAAAAACTATAATTCTTTTTCGATTCTTTAATATATATTTTATGTAAAATTTATAAAACCAATATTCTACTCTTTTAATTCTTCTCATGCTTCCACTTGTTAAACTTTTTAAAAACTAAATAAAACCCTTCGTACAATAAAGCGAATAATCGACAGGAGAGAGCAAAAGTATGCAAAAGAGATAAACACAGAGAGTAAAAACGGCCGCACGCTAGCATTCCGATAAGGCGAACGGGAGAACAACAAACGCATTTTATTCTATTATATTATTTTTATATCAAAAATAAAAAAAAAATAAAAAAATAAAAAAACAACCAAAACATAAAAAAGAAAAACACAAACGCGCGCGTACGCGTACAGAATTTATGCAGAGAAAAATTTTCGCACTAAAATATTTGACTCATATACTCAAACTCAAAATACTGTTCTAGTCGAACATTCTACTCTACGGCTGGAAAGGAAAACGGCAAAAAAATTAAGTGTTATATTTGGTATTAATTTAGCACCGTTATATATACATATATACTCCACAGTGTGAATACTGAAAGCCATGCAAGCGTGAACGAGAAATTTTTATTATCGAGTACTTAAACGAATTCTTTCTTTTTCCGCTTTCGTTCAATTTCACTTTTTCAACGAATCCACGCTAGCAAATAGTAAAAAATTTAATAGAATAATGAAGTTAGCCTCAGCAATAATTGGATCATGAGTTCCAAAGCTACGAGACGAGAAAAAAAACAAGTGAAAAGACTGTAGTGGGACACGGCCCACCATTAAATACTTTGTTCAATACAGTTATACATATAAGAGAATTTTCAAATATAATGCTCTGCGTAAGGAACGGTCGGAGAAGTGCTTCAATCCGAAACATTTCCAATAGCGGTCGTCCTTGCGTCAAAACAAGTCGGTGTACCAAAGTCTATCAAAATGTCTCAATAACTGCGATCTGTAGGTTGAACACAAAAACAAGCAAGACAGACAGACAGGCGGACGGACATAGGGACACAAAAGCTTATCGATCGATGTAATAAAAGATTGATCTATCTCAAGTCATTCTGGGTGTTGCATGCACCCCCACAAACTTAATATACCCTTGTATCATAAGTGATGGCGGGTATAATGATGATGACTCAACAGATCAGAGACATTAAGAAATTACGAGTCAATAGTTACCACCTTGTAAGGGTAATTTAAATGAATGGCGAAACATTAGGAAGGATTTTTCGTCGTAAGAAATACTCTAAAGTTCTAAAGATCTTAGAGACCCGTGATAAAAATTCTTGTGCAAATCTATAATTACCATAAGGCTATTTGTGCAAATGTGACAATACCAAGAACCGAGACCTAAAAATATTGATTTTTTTCCTTTTTACACCCATCGCCGCAGGATGAAGGGTATATTCGTTTTGTCACAGAGCTTGCAACGCCCAGGAGGAAGCTTCAGAGACTCCGTAAAGTATATATATTCTTGATCAGCACGAATCGATTTTAGCATATTCGTCAGTGCAATGCCTGTTGTAAACACTCTCCCGGCAGCAAACGTCAAGCTATCTTCTTCAAAGTTGGTAAAAACATTGAAAGTTTTTGTACACAAATAAAAATGGGCCAAATCGGTCGAAAGACACGCTTGCAGTGAGAACATCTTTTCAGAAGGAAGAAAAAATTGGTTTTGGATCATTATTCATAAAGTATAGCAGACAAATGCACAAAAATTTCAACGCATATTCTATGGGCGATAGTGTAGTATTTGCATAGAAATAGAACAAATTGACCACGCCTGTCCAGTATTATAGTGCATGAAAATTTAATTTTTCTTTTCTTTTCTCTATACCTTTATAACGCGCAGAGACAAGCTTTAAAATCCCCATAAAGTATACAAATTCTTGCCCAATTTCAAGTTTTGAATGTACCTAAGCATGTCCGTTTGTTTGTCTGTCCATATGACTGTTTGCGCAAGTTGGTACCATTCGTGGTAAACATGCTTCCGTTAGCGAAAATGACGATATCGCCTACAATCGCTTGCAAAGGAATTTGGAATTGACCTAAACTTTTCAAAAGACGCGCTTACAATACCCACATGCCTATCCAATAGAAACTTTTATTTTAAAAATAGAAAAAATCAGCCGCGCCTACTCCATGTTACAGAGCATGAAAATTTACTTTTTTTACTTTTTTTGTCTTTTTAATGATGAGAGTGATCGGAATAAAAGATTCGGCCATGACCGAATATAGTTTTCTTTTTTACAAGAATTTGTCCACCACCAATTTAGCGAGGGAAATAAATTCTGAGACTAAGGTCTTAAAGCATCTAAGGCTATCGGCTTCATTGAAAACTCTACAATACTTGAAGTTCGAGCCCCCGACCATTGAGTTGCTAGTCGAGATTCTTTGCCTTGCGGCACTCAGGCCCAGGATTTTATCTAAATAATTTCTATACTAACAACCAAATAAAATTCTTTTGAATTCCTATGTATTTATGTCATGTCGTTTATGTTTTAATAAACATATTAGAAAAATTAAAAAACAGAACTATTGTTTACCAAGTTCGCATTAAAGCAGATGATACGGTGCAAGGTATTTAATGGACATCCTTGCTCGACTACAATCCCTTTACTTGTTTCTTGTAGTGATGTTTTTATCGCGCTCTACATAGAATTCGTAGTGCAAATACTTCAATGTAATTGTAGCCAACTTTCTAAAATAAGTGCAATAAAAATAAAGACGCCCATATTGAACAAGAAATATGCGTTATTATAAAATAAACAGCCTGAATAAATTTATGGAAAGAAAACTGTTCTTTCCCTATGTCAGACGTTAAATGGTATGCATCAAGATCAACGGATGCTAAATCCTCCTATCATTAACGTTCACCATCACAATTTCTTTCATCTCATTGAAATGAGAGACCGACGTAGGTTCGGCTATTTCCCTTCGGCATTGAGTTACTTAAAAATTGGGCGATTTTCTTGATTGATTGTTAAATTATATGCCAAGGGCTTTGGCTTTAAAAAAGCATTAAAAAAGTTTTGGAAAAAAAGCAATTTTTTTCCTATGGACGCTATGTAAATATGTAAAGAGTGTAATGTTTTAATTAATAATAATGTCTTAAAGAAAGTTATTTAATTGGCAGCAAATTGTAGATCAATTTTCACTTTACTTAATAGCAGAGCAAAAAAGACCATTTTTTTTTGTTTGTATACCTTTGCCATTTAATAGCATTCAGTTACATTGCTATACATACATAATTGTGGATAAGTCCGCTGTCTGTAAATAAATATATTGAGATTTGTCGGTTAATGAAAAGAACTATTGTGGAAAGCTAAGTTTTAAATACCAGATCACCCGCTTGATTTAATAGTTTTTGAAACACGGGAACATTTATCCACAAATAAATATTCTACGGTGTTGCCAGCACTATACAAGCTAGCCGCCATTTCACATTGGCGGTTGTGAGTTCCACAAAAGCGGCTGTGAGCTCCACATATGCGGCTGCGAGTTCCACATTGGCGGCTGTGAAATACACAAAAATAAACTATAATTTAATTAAATTATATGGCAAATTAAGAACAAAAGCAAATCATAAATTTTATACTACACTAAATAACGAGAATAGAGGGAATATTTTGAAAATTACCAAACACTTGATGCGATACAATGTGACTCGTTACATTTCGCCAGCTTTGGATTGTATGAAAAGGAACATGACAGAAGAGACCGAATTAATATGACAAATAGCATAACTGTTCTAATTTTTTAATAAAATGTCTTCGATTTCTGCTGCTTTATTTGGTTGGTGTCCAAAATCCCACACACTCAATGTACTTTTAATGTGGCAATACTGTCGGTAGTTGACACAATCAATTTCAGATGATGCCATCTCTTATTATGTCAAAAAATTGTGAGCGAAAATGTGTATGTGTCGTAATGAGAGCGAGAGAGAGAAAGAGAGAAAGAGAGAAAACGATGTTAATGTGCAAAGAAAGAAATTGATTTTATATTTTATGTGAAGTTTTCATGAAAATAAACCAATAAATTTCCTTAAAATTTCAGTGATTTAACTCTAATTTAATAAAGAATTGTAATTATGGCCGATAAACTTCCGAGTGCTATGCCATCAGCCAGTGAGCCATTTCCAGGTAAAAGAAAAAGTCTTAAGTATGAAAAACCTGCCCTACGAATGTGGGAGAAAGAAAACAAAATAAGACTGGATCGAAATTCAATGTCATTTTCTCCTTTTTAACACGCACTGACTTTTGATTTAAGGTTCACGAACACCGGGCTGGAATGATCCACCTACGCTGGAGTTTAATCCGGTGTCGGCGAGGCCAGGTAACCAACGCACGAGATTGAATTTACATAAAAGGGCGGCTTTTCCACTACAGGGCATTGGGAGTGGTGAATTAAGCGGTGGAAAGCCCACAGCCATAGTAACCCCTCAAGCGAATTGCGGCTTCCCACCGCCACCGCCACCTCCAATGAGCAGCGTGTCAGCATCACATCCGATAGCCGTAGTACATCCTATGCCTCATGCCAATCTAACCAGCTTAAATACAGCTGGGGAGCAGGAAACTCTAAACTTACCGTGTAATGCCACGACTGCAATTTTTCGTACGCTAAGAGATCAAGTTGGTTCAGTGCAGGAATCAATAAGTGTAAGGCGCGAAGATATCGAAAGGCGTCTGTCCATTATAGAACGATTATGGCAAACGGGTAATCTCTGTGTAGAAGTGAAACAAAAAATCTATGATCTCAGTCGGGCGGTCGCCCGTAAACAGTATACTGAGGCTATGGAGATATACACAACTTTGGTGGCCAATCATGCCAATGAGTGTGCCTCGTGGGCTATAACATTACGACATATTATTCTTACTGTGGAACACGAGAACGTTGCCAGTGACAGCAATATTTTATCGAACGCTCCAAATGTGCCCACAATGCTTGTACCCGCCATGCCACGTACTAACAATTCCCAGAGTAGTGACGCATCAACTGCTGCCACCCACAGGGTGCGACAATGATAAAAATGCTGACCCCGGTCCTGATACCACCATTACGCAGTACATCGTTTATTAAGAAACGAAGTGGAAACAGTATACAAATCTACTAATTAATCACACATACACACATATACATATTTCCAGAAATACAAGTATTGTTAAGCATTTTGGTTGCCTCCTGAATATACCCTAAAGCAAATGCTTTCAATGCTTCCACGATTTTGATAACATTGAAGAAAAAACGAGCTCAATATAATATTAAAAATTATAAAGCTTACCATCGTTCTTTTCTACGATCAACGCTATTAAATTTTTTTTTTTTTTTTTTTTGGCATTACTATCGATAATAACCAAGAGCATTTCGTTACTCGACTGTTCGGTATATTATATGTCGCTTAATTTCTTTAGTCCTAAATGGGTAGTCTTCTCTTACTCCTCAGCTTTATATATGAACGTATGTTAATCTCTTCTGTATTTATGTTAATAATTTATTTAAATCTTCATTTATGACCATTAGATGTCTCTAAATTCCGGCGTAATCAGACGATATAATTTGAAATAAAAATTTTCAAGTATATATAAATTTTAATGACGCTAATAATGAATTACTCTTTTGTTTATTGTATAACAAGCAAAGTTTAAAAGAAAATAAAAATTTTAACATTCAAAAAGACAAAACGAAAAAAGAATTTTGAAGCGAGTTTAATAATAATAAGCATCACTAGAGGTAAATTCAAAAAGGATACGTCATTTTTAATTAAGTGTGGATTTGTCGTTAATTCACAACAAATGTAAAATATTTCTTGAATTAATTGGAAATTTTCATGTCATCGTCACCGTTTACCAAGGCAACTTTTCACCATCATATTGATAGAAACCGCCATTATGGGTAGCATTTAATTGCAAAGCAGTATCAATTAGTTTTGCCATAGTTTCGTCCACCTCCAGAGGAGCCCTAGAGCCACCTAAATCGGTACGTACCCAGCCCGGGTGTAAAGCTACGCATAGAATCTTATCAGCAAGCAAATCGATGCTCAAGGATTTCGTCGCAGCATTCAGAGCCGCTTTCGAAGTGCGATAAGCGTACAAGCCACCGTCCGCATTCGCTTCAATCGATCCCAATATGGAACTCATATTTAATATGGCAGCACGTTGAACACCAAAATCAAGATTTGATTGAACAGTAGCCGCTTTCTTCAACAGGGGTAAACAAGCCTTTAAATATTGATGAAGTTAGAAGGATTTTTTTTTTTTTGTCAAGACGTATCTTGTTTATTTACAACCTTAGTCAGCATTATCGGGACCACCGTATTAGTCTCCAAAGTGTTCATTAGATCATCCTTTTTAGTAGCAGTAATCTTAGTCGATTTTGGCGCTATGCCCGCATTATTGAAAAGCACGTTTAATCCATTGTTCTCAGTAATCTCTTCGATTTGTTTAATCAAATTCTCGTAGGCATCATAATTGCGTAAATCTATTGAAAATGATGTAAACAAATACGAATTACAAAATTGTTATAGAAATAGATTAAAGATCGGCATATTGGGTCGAAAGATGTAAGGACTTTAAGGAAGTGATGATTTAAAGTTAAAGATTCATTTACTTTAATATTTTTTCGTCTATTCAACGGATTGGATTGTTTTAATGAAGTTAAAAAAATCTTTCAAATCAATCAAAATATCTTAGTTATGTATTTCTATACATTACTCCAAAGATTTGGATAGATTTGTTACAGTTTACCAATTTCCAAAATGTGTATATTCGAGTTTTGAGCAGCCAAGTCTTGCAGTTCCTATAAAGTGAAAAATAATTTAGATAAGAAAAATTTATATATAATTTACGCATAAAATTCACATAGTTTTCATATATATTAACGAATTGTACTATTATTTAGCAATCTCAACGAATCACTTCTATTGGATATATTAAAATATAAAATTTATCTAGATAGCTCTGAAGGACAGCGATGCATTTAGAAATGGAAATTTTAAATCTCTATTAATCAAGCAAGAAAAATTTGCACCATAACTGGGAAAAATCGTCAAATATTTCTAATCTCGTTATCTATTAATATATGTTTATTCAAATTTGAAGTTAAGTAGAAACATATGATCGAATTCCGGGAGCATCTTCAAATATATATGACGCCAGTTCACATTTAATGAAATAAGTAAAACTCTCCCTACGAATATTGGGGCAAATTAACTACATTTCAAATTTGCTCAAATATTAAGAGTAAGAATAATTTCAGATTAATTTTACAATTTTAGAGAAGATTTTAAAATTTTAAACTAAAATACTTTTTTTTTTTCTTATTGCCGGCGAACGCTTCAATTATTTTGTCGAATTTTGAAGATAACTTTATCGCCGACTTTGATATGCAGAAATTGAAGGCGGAAGTTCTTTTCTTTTTTGTTTGAAATTTTCAAGTTGTACAGACGCGTTTAGTTTACTATACAATGCTAGTCGCGAGAAATCTTCTATGCCTGTTTGCCTAATGTGTGAGTTGAATATAAAAGTTATCTTTTTCCTAAGTGAAAATTTAAAAAAGATTTTTTTCTACTTTTGTAGCGTAAACAAACGCATCTAAGCGTTGTTGAAAATTTCTTCGTAAATCGAGATGAATAAGAAAAAATGCAACCATGTCCCTATTGATAAAAATGACAGTTAGACATTAGAAATGAGAGAATAATTGTTGCTGTACAAGTGAGAGGGAGCTATGTAAAGAGATTGGGAGGTAAAAAGCGAAAGAACATAAAAAAGCTAAAAAAAGGCCAACTTAAGAGGTAAAAAGTAATTGTAAGTCTGTCATAGTATTTATTTCGTTTTTACATTTCCAACAGTGGATACAAGGTTCTTTTTTGTTCCCTTCACCTTTGATATATTTATCATAATAAGCAACATATTTTCGAACTATCATATCTTATTTGTGGTAATTTTTATACGAAGCATTATGGAGTTAGAAAAGGACGTTATGTTGACCCAGATGCAAGCAACAGCAGCAGCAAGTAAGTAGCTATATATATATATGTATATAAAAGTTTATTCATTCCGGATACTCTTACCTTGGCCTGATCCTTATTGCGACATGTAGCGAACAAATATTGCGGCGGTTTAGGCAATCTCGTTAAAGCTTTAACTATACCTAAACCCAAGCCTCGATTACAACCGGTTATTAATATGGAATTCATTTTATTCAAAATGCTAATTATTGACTGAAAATCACGGCAAAAAAAGGAAAACAAATAAATAACTTGCGCGCAACAAGCACAAACGTTCCTCGCGAAATGTAATCTTCAAATGTGTACAAAAATAAGTCGAACTTCCGTGAAAAGTGATTATTTGTGCGCATATATATATATAGATATATATATATATATGTTTGTGTTAAAAAATGCTGGTTTTAAAAATTTGATATGCGGTTAATTGAGTTTTAATTAAACATTTATTTGGGCAGATACGAAGGAAAAAACCAAGCAAGATAAGCTTTTAAAGAAATCTGTCTACGTGTATATATATATATATACATATAAATAAAATATATAAATATTTATGAGAAATTTATGGAGAAAACGAAGACATGTAAAAATGTCGGTCTTTTACATGATTCCTGGTTCCATCTACCTTTTCTCTTTTTCTATATATTCAAAGTTATAGCCTTTCTCTCGTTTTTTCATTCTCTTTTATGTTTTTGCTTCACATTGGAATCTATTAATTCTTTTTTTTTATTTTTTTTTTCTTGTGAAATAAGTTCCGATAGAATTGTCATGTACATGACTTGTCAAAAACTAACCGTTTCAGTGTAAAGTGAAGCTGTTTCATATTTTGTCTTATTATATTTCTTAAGAAATAAATTGAAAATACCAAAGAAGCAAAAAAGGAAAAAAAAACAACAATCAATTCATTATGACACTGTTTACTATTCGAAGTGCAAAAGTTGTTGTTACTTTGTTGAGTTTCACACAAAAAAAATCGTCAATAATAGCAAGAGTAGCCCAACAACGATGGGTTTCTACCTCGACAGTTGCAGGAGTATGCCAAAATGAATGTATGTAATGAAAATATTATTGAACAACTATGGTTTTTTTTGTTTTATTAATTATGTTTATATAAATATCATCTCATATTTGCTTCCTTGAAGTTATATAATTTACTGAAATGGTAGAAAATTTTGAAATTGTGTTGTCACGATGTAGCAACATCATTACTGTTTACCGGGCTTTTTTCTTTTATTTTTTTTTTTTGATTGGTCCCTTTTTGTTTTATTTTTTTTGTTTGTCTCTAATTTTGTGCTTCGTTCACAACGTTCTCAGCTGTTTATTCGTAGACTGTGTCGTTTTCACTGAAAGTTTGTGGCAAATTTTAGAAGAGAATATCTCTTGAAAGCGAAATCCCTTACAATGCCGCATTGCTCGTCCAAGTTATTTGGAAATTTTTTCGCCGATTTAGAATTATAAAAAATTCAATAAGTATACTTATTAGACAGAGTAGAAGAATGCATTTTGAGGCATATCTGTTCTGGGGCTACTTTTCCTATTGTGGAAGTGATTTCAATCAACACATTTTATAAAAGTAATTTTTATTTTAATGAAACATTGAAGCAATAGGTTTCCCTAAAAGTAAGAACAATTTTTTACTGAAGTACGCTTCGATCATAATAATTTTTTTGACGATTTTTGAAAATGCCTTTTCTGCAAACATTGAGAAAAGAAAAATATATCGTGATACGTTAATAAATGTATTTCAGATTTTGTCCATAATTCATAATGGCTTCGTTTTCGAATATCATAAATAGAGGTTCGGAAAACCCGTTAAGTGCAGTTCAAAGTGTTCTTCACGATGTCGTGCAATTTTCATTTATTTTCTTTGAGGTTACAGCGCGATATTCGCTTACGATTTCATCCCAATTGGATGGTGGATTTGTTGAAATCACCTATGTTTTGAAAACATTTACTTTAAAGAGCTAAAGGCTAATGTCTATCACAGGCGATACAAGTTCAAGGCATGTTCTTTGTTTGTGGTTTCATTACGAGATGAATTTCATTTCTAACTCAATATCTCTGGCAGTGGGCACATAAGGAATGCTCTTATGCTCACAAAAATTGATTGCTTATTGGGACGCACTTATTATACATTGGCCGTCTGCTTTAGGAAAAAATTGTGCGATTTTCTTTCTACTGACACTGAAGCACAAAGTTTCATCGAGGATATTGAAAGGCGTGAAATTCAAAATAATGTTTGTATAGTGATATGCTACCAACCAGTGCAAGTAAAACTGGGACCAATGTCATGGTATTTTACGATCGTTTTTGTTTTCTTTATAAACGTTACCATGACATAATCTACTGTCAAAACTTGAAATTGGTTTATCAAAATCGATAGTGTGTGTGTGAATGCATTAGCAAATGTTTAAAGTTATCTGTTGTGTCGTTTAGGTGCTGTTTTAACGTTTTTTAAGCAACTGTACACTGCATTAATCTAAACAATTAATAATTTTTCATTTTATTGTCGCACATTGATAGTAAATGAATGTAGTGATTACAAATGAATATAATGTAATATATATGTAATATGTTTCACTATTGCGTCCATGTAACTGAATTTGCAATATATATGAATGTTGTAGAATAATAGTTAAAATAGGAAAGACTTGGGGCAATTTTTAATCCTTACATGACTTTCAGTTTCGTATGATTCCTAAACGAGCGTTTATAGTGAGTGCGAGGAGAAAATCGCGATTACGTTAAGATGAATAATCCTTCTCAGAGTGGTTGGTATGACCAAGAGAGGAGCAGAAAATCAATATATATATATATATATATATTGTTAAGAAATGTGTAGGCAAAGGAAACGCAATAGTTCTCAAGTTCTACTTTAACAAATAACAAGAAATATATTGATAGCATTGCCTTCTTTAATTGCTATCTTGCTAAGCATTATACAATTACATGAATTATTTTGTATTTTTATCTGCTTCGGAAGCAAAAAACATTAAAGATACACGTCGCTCAGTTTATCAATCAAATTATCTCGACATACGCGTAAAACAAGAAATAATGAGCGAAGAAAACGAAAGCAACATCAATTTGAATTATTTATTAATAGATGACGGGGAAGGGGATGAGCACAGTAAGAGAATAATACTTAAATAATTAAATGTGCCGCTATTATGCTTACCGCGAGATAGAATATTTAGTTCATTACACGTTTTCAAAACATGGAATTATAAGTGCGCTGAATGTGAACAATAGAATAGAATCAAAATGCATCTAAAACCGATCACCGTTGTATTGGATTTATGGTTTCTGAGGCTAAATTTTTTTTTTTTTTTCAATGTAGTGTAATCTTAAATTCGTTCCTTTTTTATAATCGAAATTTGTTCATAACAGATAAGTGAGTCAAGTGTCGCGTCCATGACATTCATTGTGGCGTCAAATATTCAGGTGTATTACGTCAAAGCGCGAGCCTCGTTTTTTCTTTGTCTTCATTCGTGGCAGAGGTACAAGTTTCGTAGATGCGATTACATTTTACTGGTTAAATTGAAGCGCCTGCGTACTAAATCATACTTTCCACACGCACTCTTCAACCTTTCCCTTCCATACTCTTGATGATCAAGTGTAACCCAGGCAGGGATTTTGCAAAAGACTTGATAGGTTTTTCCTGACTTTTTTTCATTCAATCCTCTCTTGCTTTAGCCATCTTCATCTAATGTACATTTTCCCTACAAATTTTTCCACATAAGTCCAGCTTCTCAAGCCTCTCAAGTGATCACGTGATATTTATACACATAATAATAATGTGCAAGAAATGATTTCATATGTTAGTTCGCATTGTCTGATCTATACGCATTATATATCATATGAATTATATTTATTAGATATGAAAAAGAAGGAATGAACGATCTGCGTGTAAAGGCTAGTCTCTAAATTAATTCCACAGTGAAAAGATCTTATGCTTATAAAGCCAATTACGTTTGCACTAGCACCTCACCTTATTATTATTGTTTTTGGGTTTTTCTTAATTTATTTAACCAACAAAAATTATACTTTTAATTATTATTAATTAAAAAAATTTAATAAAATATATTTTCGCCGATTTATATTTATTTACTCTTATGCCCACCATCAGGGTAAATGGGAGAGATAGTGTACTTGCTTTTCCTCTATAAAAATCTATTTAGTCATCCCCGTCACATCGCAGGCGGTTATTTGAGAGCTCAAAATATAACAAAAGTAGATAACTGGAACTGAATGCATGTAATCCCAATTGACGACCATTGAACAGATCTGAAACATAATCCATTCACATACAAATAGGTTATTTCTCAACAGTACCTAAAAACAGGTAACCTACAATCGGATAGAAAAATTCGTTTGCTGCTGCTCCCGCTACAAAAATCTCATCCACACAATGTTTTTGTCGCCACTGAGCAAACATGGAATCAAAGTGTATAATATGGAAATTGCTGTACCCGCCACCCCCTCCAAGTTAAGGGAATGTGTTAACTATCGAAGAGACTTCGAATTCTACCACCGATCAAAAATTGGAAATCCACTTTTCAGCTTCTAGTTATTAAAATTTTTACAGAAAAAAAGAAGAATCAGGAAAATAAAATCGTTTAATAATCTTTGCACACACACTTGTCGTTCAATCTACAAGGCTAACGGACCGTACGAATTTATCAACTTGGAGCGCGCGGTATTCAAATTTGGCCGAAAACATTGTTTTGCTGGCAACTTGTTTTGTTTTCTAGAGGGAGGTATTCGTGACAACAGAATTTAATTTTTTTTTTTAGAATCGCTGTTATATGCTTCGACATTTGACGTCGCCGCTTAATTAATACACATTCCTTTTGCAAGTCATTTGAAAAGAAGAAGAATTCGTAATATAATATTCTCGTTTCCAGTTATAACTTGTCATTGCATCATTCTTTGTATTTATTGTTTATATCTACAATGTGTAATTTATCTGTATCTGTATATATATATATATATATATATACGAGGTGTGCTTTAAAAATATTTATTTTATATTATATTAGATATAATACACTTTTGCCAACGCTTTTTCCAATCCTCAAAGCATTTCTGATATGCGGATTTTGGTATGGTCTTCAGCTAATTCAATGATGCGGTCTTTATCTCCTTAATCGTGAGAAAACTCCGTCCTTTCATGGGTCGTTTCAATTTCGTCACCAGTTATGATACTTACGAGCATATGTCGATTGTCGTTTACGCCATTCAACAGCTGGTGAACGATACTCAGGTTCTTTCGGTTAAAAGTTTGCAACCTAAAATGCAAAATGTCTGATAATGTCATCACATGTAGTAACTATGTGTACCATAATAATAAAAAAAAATACAAAAATCAAATATGTGTAGCTCACGAAGCTTGAAAAGTCACTCTTTTGTTTGAACACACCTCGTATATAGCTATATATGTATATAGTATATATAGTATATATATATATATATATATATATATACTGATATGAGGGAGATGAGGTAGAAATTCCAACATTCACTTCAATGAAAAGATTAAAAGCATTACATTGGAAAGAACTTTCTGGGAGAACTTCTATGTTCTACCTTCGGACCGATTTCATTGATTTGGAGAACGGAAAAAATTTCAGTCCAAACTCATTATCGATTTTATCGTTGTAATGTTACAATTGCGGTGTTTACGGACAAACGGACAGATATTATTAAATCCGCCCGCTATTTGCGTCACCTTTTACGTACTTAAGCGGCCTATTAAACAAAGTATAGAAGAAGGGAATACATAAAAACGACCTCGTGTAATACTCTAAAGTAAGAAGCGCGCAAATTACACAATTGGAATTATATTCGCGTCATCACTATGTACATACGTAATTCTCGTATTAGTATGACTAATAATTTAAAATCGATGTCTATTACATTTATACATACATAACTATCCTTTCGTTTATGAGCGCATTCGCAAACCGAGTTTCAAAGTGAATCTATGTAAATAAACTAAGAATATATAAATGCCAAGTTCAGGTATCTCGCGGTTTAGATTTCTAAAGCCAATAAACATAGCGGGAGCGTAAGTATTCCAAAGCGTAATTTTAGACGTTACAAACGAATTGGCAACGGGATAGTATTTCCCGCCCTTTTTACCCTTAGAAAAAGATTAATTAGTACAATTAAAACTTTCATGAATCATATGAAATAGCATTTTTTTTTCCTTTAAATTCACAACTGTAGAGTAAGTGACATATTAGACTTCTTCTTCTTCCGTTTGAAACACTTAAATATTCATGCATGCCCGAAGCACCATGAAGTGTATGGTTCCGAGTCCATTTCATTGTTTCAAGTTGACTTATCACATCATTCAATAATTTGATGGTCGGACACAAACATGGCCTGGATAGTACCAACCTTCAAACGATACGACGATTCATGACATTCTAACGATTAGTTCGTAAATTGCTGCGGTTTTAACGAAATTACTTTTTTATTCGATTTGGACGACTTTCACCGCCTGGTCTCCATTCGGCTGGACTGAAGTGAAGTGACGAATTCACGTTTCATCCGTTGTCACATATCATATAAAAAATCCTTTCTATTTCAGCTGCAACAGCGCTCTGAATCATTAACATTTTGCCTGTTAAAGATGAGTCTAAACGTGGCACCCACTGCAAACAGAGCTTTCTCATCAACAAATGCACATCGTGATGTCAGCTATCTCACGCAACTGAATTTTTCAATCTTGCAAGACGATTTTGTACAGTTTTTTGGCGTTTTCCGGAACAACTGCCGATTTTGGACCACCATCGTTGGTGTCCATTTGACTGCGTTTGAATTAAGTGAACCATCCATAAATCTATCTTTTCGACAAACAAGAGTCAAAACATCGTCCAAGCCAATTCTAATTGTGAACGGTATTTTTTCAAAAAACAAAATTTAATTCAAAATTCAGATTTTTCTATGATCTTAAAAACTTCAAATGTAGCGCCACTGAAATTTGTTGCAATTTGTACACCAATTGTCGGTATCTCATGATATCTTGGTATGTATCCTTTAAAGGTACGTATTAGTCGGAAACCATGGGTCTGGTAGTAGTGCGGCCACATTTGTGACAGATCGGGGAGCTGTTGAGCGATATGTTATTATTCTTAGTTGATGGTTGATGCTAGAAATCATATTTGAATGCCCTTTTGTCGATCGGCCCAAACCGCCCAGGACCACAATAGTTAAAAAACTTATAAGAGATGTAGATCGAAAACTTCATAGAAATATATATATATATGTATATATAGAATTAAAATTATATATACTTTCCTCCTGCATATAATAAATATCAAAATTAACTGATTGGCACGCTTATATTGAGGAAAATATTTTCCAACTATAATTTTAGTATCGATTTAAGATGGTGGGTGTTAAAGGTTCGGCCTAAGACGAATATAACTTTCGTTACTTTTTATATTTCACAACAAGATAAATATTTTTATTGGAAATTTTAGCATTTTTTTATTATAAAATCACATAATTGCGTTTCATTTATCGCAGCTAAATATGGTTACGATTTAATTGTTATCGGCGGGGGCTCCGGCGGCTTAGCATGTGCCAAGGAAGCAGTAGTACACGGTGCTAAAGTAGCTTGTTTAGATTTCGTAAAACCAACACCGCATGGTTCGAAATGGGGCCTGGGCGGCACATGCGTGAATGTAGGCTGTGTACCAAAAAAACTAATGCATCAAGCTTCTCTTTTGGGCGAAGCTCTTTATGTAAGTTGGAGTACGAAAAAAAAAAAAAATAAATAAAATTTATATTATTAAGAGTATTTCTTATGTTTTATCGAAAGGATGCTCAAGCATACGGCTGGGAAATTCCAAATGCTGAAAACATTAAACCCGATTGGGGCAAATTAGTTCAGTCAGTACAAAATCATATTAAATCGGTTAATTGGGTAACTCGGGTAGATTTACGTGATAAGTATGTTTTCTCTCATTATTTAAGCAACAATAGTGCATGATAATGCGTTCTAATTGCAGGAAGATAGAATACCTCAACGGACTGGGTTCATTCAGCGATCCTCACACCATTCTAGTAAAAATGAAAAATAGTGCCGAACGGACTGTTACGGCTAGAAATGTTGTTATTGCTGTAGGTGGCCGCCCTCGTTATCCCGATATACCCGGCGCTGAGTTTGGCATAACCAGCGATGATTTATTCAGTTTGGAGAAGCCGCCGGGCAGAACTCTAATTGTTGGTGCTGGCTGTAAGTAACTTGTTTTTCATCTTATATTGTTCACTGGACTTTTTTTCCTACTTTTTATAGACATTGGCTTGGAGTGCGCTGGCTTTTTGCGGGGTTTGGGTTATGATGCCACCGTTATGGTACGTTCGATTATATTGCGTGGTTTTGATCAACAAATGGCCAATATGGTGGCTGATTCCATGGCTGAGCACGGTGTTAAATTTATCCACAAGACCATTCCCAAAAGTGTTGAGAAAACACTTCACAACACCTATTTGGTAAAATACACAAATGTTGAAACCGCAGAAGAGGGATGCGATGAATACGATACCGTAATGTGGGCCATTGGTCGTAAAGGTCTGCTTGAAGACCTTAACCTTACCTCTATTGGCATGGAATTGAAGAACGATAAAATCCCAGTAAATGATGCCGAACAAACTAACGTTTCCAACGTATATGCCATTGGTGATATTACGTACGGGCGGCCAGAATTGACCCCGGTAGCCATACATGCTGGCCGTTTACTGGCACGACGTTTGTTTGGTAATTCTACTCAACTGATGGACTACTGCAATGTAGCGACCACAGTTTTTTCGCCTTTGGAATACGCCTGTGTAGGCATGTCAGAGGAAGATGCTGCGCAAGAGCACGGTGAAGATAATATTGAGGTCTTTCACGGTTTTTATAAGCCCACAGAATTCTTTATACCACAAAAGAGTGTAAGATACTGCTACGTAAAAGCCGTAGCTGAACGTAATGGCGATCAGAGAGTATTGGGCCTTCACTATCTGGGTCCTGTAGCTGGTGAAGTTATACAAGGCTTCGCTGCCGCCGTCAAGTGAGTGCTTTTTAAACCAGATTTAGTTTCTCCTATCAATTGTTAATTCTTATTGTTGTATACGTTCTGTGCGTTTTTAGATGTGGTTTAACCATGAAAATCTTAATGAATACTGTCGGTATACATCCTACTACCGCTGAAGAATTTACTCGTCTCAATATAACCAAACGTTCCGGTGCGGATCCTACTCCTGCTTCATGCTGCAGTTAAGTTTACATAGGGAAGTTTTCCAGACTCTACAGACTCTACTCTATTGTCTCTTTAATAATAAAATAATCGGTTATCTCCTTTGATTCAAAAGATTTCATATAAATTTGTCCGGAAATTTGTATCTTTAGAGTATTATTAAACAAAAAGAAGCAGATTTTTCCGTTTGCCGCCGAATTGTAACTAAGCTTAAATCTATTACAAAAAGCCCGACTTAAACACCAAAATAATACGAATTAAAAATTTTTTAATGCATTCGTTTATCTTATTATTATGTAGTTAAAAAAAAAAATTTCTTGTCGAACGTAAGAAAAGCTACTGTGCTTAAATAGCACAGTAATTACCAACTGCTCATCTATCAACATATGTCAACATTTTTGAGAACAGAATGAGGACGCGGCAGCTCAATCACACAGGTCATAATTTACCACTTGGAAAGTTAAATTTTTTTTTGAAAAATTAAATTTAAAAAATGATTCAATTTTTTTTGTTAACAAAAAAAAAAACTAGAATCTTACTTTAAAGCTGTAGCTAATATCACAAGCAAATTGGATGAAAAATGAGAAAACGGTACGACAAGGTCAAAAAACTTAATTTCAAGAAAAGCGAGTTTTAATTTTTGTGACATTAACTTCACTCCTAATCTTTCATGCCCGCGTCATGCCATATTTTGGTTCCATGGCTTTGAGCACTTCTGTGTGTATGACACGATTGTGCTTAAAAATTTTTTTCGATTATGTACGGAAAACAAGTCGGCTTTCCGAACATAATTATTTAGAATTTCAGTTCATGAATTTGCAACTGTATGCCGCTTGGTGATGTGCCAAAATAGATAGTATAATACATTTTGAAAAGGATTAGTATTCAACTTTTGGGATTTGATTCGATTAGACTTCGATATATCTCCATATTTGGGATACTAACGCTAACAGTTTTTGAACTATACATATATAGCATTCTATGTCAACTGTGCGATTTTTTCCCCTCTCCCAATGTACATAGTGGACCCTATTATTTCATTAATTTTCTGTTCGAATTATTAAGAATTGTTATATAGAAATCTTATAATGTATATAATATATTAGGTTTGCGTGGATGTATATATAAAATCCCGAAGGGATTAACATAGATCTAGCTTTACTGTACCGGTCGATTCACAATCACTTCTTGAATCGATTTAATCTTATCTGTGCGCCAGATGTAATTTTGCGTTCAACCTTTATATCAAAATTTTTTTTACACTGACATGTTCTGGCCCAAAGAAAAATGCTCTTCAAAATCGATTCAATTGGATTGGATGTGAAAACTTTGATCAGCCCACGCTTTGAACCCGTTTCCATATAATCGTTTCTTTAAAAAGTAAGCCTCCATAAGACAAAACGGTCTGATTTTCAATTTTTACGACGAACATTCCTTCATAATCAAGTAATTTGAAATTGTAAAAGTTAACTAAAGCAAAATTGAATCACTTAGGCCTATTTTTAAGCTACAGCTACCAGTTTGTGAACGAGAAAGGTGAAGAATAATAACACTTTTGACGAAAGCAATTAAATTTGCTAAATTTAGGTCACGTGATATCACATCACACTTAGCTTCCACGAAAGCTGCATAATTTATAGTAGTTTATATTTTTAAAATCGACAGAAAAGAGAAACCTGGCATTAGTGCAGGGTATTTAATAGTTGGCCGACTATAAGGTTCTGTTATTTTTTCTGTTTTCAAATGAATGGAGACACAATAATCTCATCTTTCCGTTTGCAAAATCATAATCTTCATAAACAGTTCATATTTTTAAGCAACACGGTATCTAATTTTCTTGTGTTAGTCGCTTGTAAGGACTGTTAGAGAGTCCCAAAATGTGGGTCGAAAAGAAAAAAGTTGCGGATATATTCGCAGTTGGCCGCCATCTGTCTGCATCTGTGCTAACACTAACTAAAAATAATTGTAATTTCAATTAAGTAGGAGAACTATATTCACTGCGGGCGGAGGAATAATCTTGAATACAAATCACCTAAAATCAATGCATAAAATTACAAAATGTTTTGGTAATTGTGGACGTACTGGTAAGCTGATCATAACTATTCATGTTCAAACTGTGAAATTATAAGCGGTCGCATGTATCTTGATCAGCAATATCCATTGGCGAAAATGATAAAGCAATGCGAACTGTGAAGTGCCAATGTACACATTTTTTAATTCGATGATTTTGATCTGTTTGTACAGAAAATAACAGTTTTCCATTTAGTGTATGCAGACGCTAATCATGGAACGCTCAAAATTGCATTTTTGACATTCATTGCTTTTATTGCTTGATTTGAAAAAATCTACTACCGAACCCCATCAAACACTTTCAGTAGATTTGCTGATGCTGCTCCATCATATCCCAATTGTCGGTTTTGTTTTCAACGGGTTAAAAGTAGTGATTTTGATATCAATGATGAAGAACAGCTTGAAGGACCAAAAAAGTTCGTAGAGAATGAATTGTAAGACGTATTGAAGGAAAACCCAGCTCAAACTGTCAAGGACCTTTCGAACTTTCGGCTTAGCAGTTGATGAATCGAGGAGAGGAGAAAGAAAATGACTACGGCACGCATTGACTGAAAATGCCATTTCGAATCGTTTCAACGTCACTATTTCATTGCTTGCCAGGCAAAAAGAAAAGAGTTTGCTGTGGCATATTGGAACTGGCGATGAAAAGTGCTGCTTAAACCAAATGAAAGGGCTGCAAAAGGGACAAGCAATAGCGATTAACAGACGCAAAGTCTTCTTCTTGCATGACGACGCATGGCCACACTCAGCGTACTCACCAGACATAGCACCATCTGGTTACCACTTGTTGAGATCGATGCACCAAGTCTTGGCTGGCACGCGGTTTCGAAATGCTGAAGAAGTGCGAAAATGGGTCGATGATTGTATTACTGCCAAAACAATATCGTTCCTTTGACACGTTATCGCCATATTTCCAAAAAGATGGGAAAAAGTTGTAGAACGTTATGGAAGATATTTCGATTCATATGTATTGTACCAGCTTTGCTCCATAAATGCCTTTTCCAACTGAAAAAATAATCAAAATGCATGCAAGGATGTAATACTTACGCAAAGGTTTACATCAATGTCTTGTAAGTTACAGCTTCTTACTTATTGGAAGCTTGCGGCGCGGCTTAGAAATATTTGTTATTTTTGTAGATCAACATTTGCCATAGATTGTACGTTGAAGCCTTTTCCTTGTATTTCTGTCGGAACATACCTATTTTAAAGTTTAACAACACTGCGCGCGTGTTGTAGTCGCGTTTTAAGTGTTCGGAAGAAATATTTCAATTTCTTAGCATTTTTGCTTTATTCGAGTCTAAAGTATAAAAATCTTTAAAATAATAAAGTGTGTAATTTAATTTATATGAAATATATTAAGATGCAGTCCTGGATCCTTCAAAAGGATTACGATGGTCATGTCCTGACTGTAGAAAGCAGGACATTGACTTCTACAGACTGTTCACGGAGACGAGAAATAATTTCTCACATTTGAGCAAAAATCTTGCGTTCTTGTAGTTTGAAAAAAATAAGACTACGTTCGATGATTGTCGTTATATTGGGCACTTATTTTCTACCTCAGCTGGCAAAGTTACAAGTCGTAGCGTAGCGTATAGTACGTCACCTCTGACTTCTCCCAAGTCTGATTTGTTGATTCAAGCAACCACTTCCACAATGACTACAATGAACTTTAGCGTTTCTGCTATTGTTGAGTCGGTCGATAATAAAAAAGTTACAAATCAGCCGGAAAGTCCTTCTGGTATTAGCTATGCTGATGTGGCAAGGGTATTTCCTTCCAGTGGCATCACTCACTCTACTCAGGCGTCGTCGTCTAAAACTAATAAAAAAAACAATAAATCCACCTCTCCCTCTGGCTGTTTAAGTGGGAACGATGCTCACCTTTCTGGGCAGGTCGCACAAGCTGCTTGTGCAAGTGTGGTTATCCCTTCTATATTCTCCTCAACTCAAAACTCCCCAACCGTGATCCTTTCCGTTTGACATTTGCTTGACGTTAGTTCCTTCCAGAAAGGCAATATTTGTGTCAAGACTGGCACCTGATACATCTGTGGATAACATAAAAAGTTATTTGGCGGCGAAAGTCCCATCAGTTAATTTAAAGCGTGTTAGCATTTTCAAATTGTCACCATTTCAATTTAGTCCTAGTTCCGACTGAAAACATGGACATTTTGTTAAATAAACCATTGTGGCCAATTCGATCCTTAATTAAGGAATTTATTTCTCGAGGTCGACCCCGTAATACTATTGCAGTAACCCCTTCTCCCTCAAAAAACCAAAATGTTTCTTTAGGCTCATTAGCTCTCATTTATCAAAATGTTAGGGACCTAAGTTCAAACATTCATTCTACTTTTCTAAATTCAGTAGGCACGGAGTTTTCCTATTTGGCCTTCATTGAAACTTTGTTAAAGCGTGATCTACATTTGTCGGAACTTTTCCAAAATTCGTTGCAGGTTTTCAGAAAGGACCGATTGACCGCATCGCATTGGTGGTGGTGTTTTAATTTCCATATCTTCGGCAGTCCCGTCGTATCCAATTGAATTTCCTACTACTCCCGACGTTGAATTTATTGCGATTCGAGCGAAAATTCCTAATAAACAGCTATATGTAACCTGCTCCTATATTCCCTCAAATTCAGATATCTTCATATATAAGAAACAGGCCGTCCAAGCAGTCTAAACCTACCGATATTATCATAGCGTTGGATGACTCCAATTTGCCTCAAGGCATTTCGTGTTACAGCGATAATTCTGGCTGTTTGATTCCTACTTCAATATCTGATTAATCTGTTGTGTTCTTTAACGAATTATTCGATCATACTTTAGATCAATACAACCGTATTCCTAATTGCAATGGTTAACTGCTTGATATTTCCTTTGCCAATATCGCCGAGATTAGTGTAAATCGTTGTCCACCTTTTAGTTTACCTGAGGATCCTTATCATCCGGCAATGTGTATTTCCTTTCATCACAAGCATGGTGCATGGTGGTTCGTTGAACTGCTCTAACGGTCCAAATTCAACTTTTTAAAATAAATATTATGATTTCCATAAAATCAATATTTTACTACTAAAGTCACATATTATGCTTGATTTCTCAGCTGGAAGTATTGAAAGCTTACTCTCATCGTTCTACAATATATTAAATCTAGTTATTTCTGCCTCCGTTCCGATCAAGCATTCCCGACCTCCACGCAGGTGTTGCCCGTGGTTTAATAAGACAATTAAATACTACAAGAATAGAAAAAAAAAGCTTTTAAAAAAATTTTCCAAAAGTGGCTCCGCTTGCGACTATTTCGCTTATTCAGCTGCAAGGCATAAATTTCATTTCCTTAAGCAGATACCTTGAGTTTATAGAATCCTCACAGTTTGCTAATCCTAAATACTTTTTTAATTTCGTTAACTTCAAAAGGAAAATGTCCATAAATCCTTCGCATGTTTCTTTCAATGGCTCTGTGTTCATGGATATGGATGATATTAAAACCTCAAATCTCTTTGCTGAATACTTCCGACGAAATTTTTCGACTGCTTATTCCAATTTAACTGTAAACTGCCCATTACCGATAACTAATTCGGTGTCAATTCCTAATTTGGTCATTTCAGAATATGACGTTTTAGAGGGGTTGATCTTCAAAGTCCAAGCCTCTGGCTCCCCTTTTTATTTAGTGAAATGGATAAGCTCTTGTCTACGCAATAGATCATTCAGGGTTTTGTTCAACTTCTTCACCTCGGATGAATTCCCCATGACGTCTGGCGTACCTCAAGGCAGCCACTTAGGAACCATTTTATTTAATTTATATATTAATGACCTGCCCTCGGTGATTAAATCCAGCCAGATCTCTGATGCTGATGATGTGAAAGTGTTTTCTTCCTTTTCTATAGACTCGCAATCAGATCAGATTCAAATTGATTTAAATAATTTGGTTGCATGATGCTCGTTGAATTTTATGAAATTAAATCTAAATAAATGAAAGAAGCTTTCTTTCTCGAGAAGAAAGCCCTTCATTATTCAGTATTTTATTGACTCGCACAAGTTGGGGGACGTCGATTCGTTCACAGATTTAGGCGTTCTATTTGAACAAAAGTTACATTTTAAGTTGCATATTGAGTTCTCGTTAAGCAAAGCTATGTCCGCGCTTGGTTTTACATAGAGGTGATCTAAAGAGCTTGATGATCCCTATATTACGAAAAGGCTGTACATGTGTTTGGTTAGACCAATACTTGATTGTGTGGTCTCCTTTTTACAGGTGCTATGGAGATTCAAATGAATCTGTGTCAAAAGCAATTCTTGCCGTTTGCCCTAAGGAATTTAGGTTGGGACCCGATTTCCTCTCATCATTATAGACTTTATGTGATCATAAGCTTTCCAAAACGGACGATCCAGAAACCTATGCTAACCAAAAACAGATACACTATATCTCTGACGCGTATTTGTGGACACTACAAAGTAAAACTCTTTTTCTCTATGGCAGGTACAAAAAAAAAGAGCAAAAATACCAATGTCTACAAAATACGCAGTTAGTGGTATGAAACTTGTTGTTTCATACCTGTGCACCTGTTTCGTTGTTATTAATTTTTTTTATCAAAAATTCAAGTCCTTCCACTCGCAAACGAGTTAAGTTTATTTACAACGTATATAAGTAACGGTTTCTTATTAAGAGCGCTTTTTATTAAATCTACTTTTCAATGACTATGTTTATAAAACATGCTGGGTTGACGTCTTGAAACGACTTGTAATAAGCGGCGGATACTTGAAGTTTATTTCAAATTCCAAATAGCTAACCTAAGAGAAGTGTTATATAACGTCACTGATTGTTGCAGTCTTCCATTGCTAGGCATAAGAGAGAGAGAGTTTATTACTCAGTAAACAGTTGGGCAGACGGACACATTAACGGACGAACAGACGAATATAGCTGAATTTCAAATTTGAAACTGCGCGAGAATTTATATACTTTTTGGATTTTTAAGCATGTTTTTGCTCGTTCTCAAGGTATTGAGAAAAATATTTAAATTTGATGTGTTATAATATTGGGCGGGCGCGGTCAATTCACCCATAGAATACATGTGCAATTTTTTATGCATTTATCTGCTATAATTTACGAGTAGCGAGCAAAAAACCAATTTTTTATTTTTTTTGGTATTCCCCGTTTTCCGTAATACTGCAAGCGTGTCCTTCGACCAATTTGTCCTATTTTTAATACTATACCTGCGTGCAGGAACTTCCAATCCTTGTGTCAAATTTGAAGTCGATAGCTTCATTTTTCCGTCCAGCGGCGAATGTTTACAACAGACATTTTACAGATGGACAGACTGATATGTTTAAATCGATTCAGAATCTGATGCTAATCAAGAATATATACACTTTGTGAGGTCTGTGAAGCTTCCTTCTGGGCGCTGTAAGCGGTGTGACAATATGCATATACCACTCATCCGTCGGTTGTGATCCGTCTACGTGCATGTAATAGAAACTGAAACCAACTCGAAAAAACACCGACCGACACCGTGAATATATTTCCAAAACATTGTCACTCACATGTTCTTTAGTACTAACTACACATTAAGCCCAAAAATGGTTTCAGTTGATTCACTAGTATCCCCAAAATGAACGATAAAGATTTAATTCAAATTTATGTCCAATTTACTTTAACGCACTTTAGCGAATTTTTCATCCAGTTACAAATAAATTCGAAATAAATTTCAATTAAGATTTTATTATTAATCGTGGACGTATCAGTAAACCGATCGAAACCACTGTTGGGCCAAACATACAGATGGATTTGGCGAACATTTCGTTAAGAAGTTTTCCGAAGTGTCTTCACAGAATCGAAAGTTATAGATGAAGTTTTTTTTACATTAATCGATCAAGGAATGCTTGTGCCGAATTTCAGTATTCCGCCCTCATTTTTACGATTGAGACAAGTCGCCAAAAGAACGGGATTAAAATGAGGCATATATGCCATTTATATCTCGAAAATTAGATCAGGTACAAAAGAAGTGATTCTAGATATTTGGATGTCTTCTCGTATAAGTGAAAATCACCAGAAAACTTGGAACGTTACATACAGTATAACGGGTCGGTAGTTCTAGTGTTAATTTCTGGGAAGTAACGATTGTGTTCATCAGCGATATTCTTGCGGATAATTCTGCCTATTACTAGCACAGAAACGTTACTCGTGACGTAAACACTAATTCGAATTTTTTCGCAAGGCGTTCAATTATTCGCTTTTGAGAACTATTACGTTGCTCAAAAAATCACATTCATTTTGTCCCCAATAGCGGGGGGGGATTTAATTGTATTTTTTTACAACCAAATTCACATTTAAGGTACACTGTCTTCATATGTCTGATAGCTGATATCGTAACGCTTGTGTGGGAAAGATGTTGTTGGACTCTGCATAAAAGTGTTCATTTGATGCCTTACGAGAAATGAAAAGTCAAAAGCAGCATTTTTGACGTACTTTACTTCCATTATTAGCGAAAAGGTAAAAAGGATGTTCAAGCAAGATGTTCGGCGCTTTTGCATCACTTTCCGGAAGGTCAGCAGGAGCTGATAAAGATAAAATAAAGGCATTAATTGAAGTAAATCACCGAATGGCAAATCGTGAGATCACTGAGAGTTTAAGTCTATTGAAATCTACGATTCTTGACAGATTATTATTACACTATAAAGAAATCGAGTTTTCTTTTGGCCAAAAAGGCGAAGCTTCTTTCCGAATCACCCAATATATATATATATATAAAGAATGCTTATCGTAGTCATATAAAGAGTTTGTGTAGAAAGAAGGGATCCAACCCCCTCAAGCGCTGTAAGGTGTCAGTTATTGTTAACCTTTTTAAAATTCACTTGAACTTTGCTAAACGAATCCTTAAGAAATCCGTTTTTAGTTTTCTTTTTGCTTTAAAAGAAAGACAGCCAAGCGTTTTTTTTTTTTTTTTTTGTTTAATGTAATTCCCTTGATTTTAATAAAATAATTTTTGAGACACTTTTCAGTATAGTTTATAATTTTTATAAATAAACCAAATGTATTTTGTTGTTGTTATTGATGATTTTTGTTATATTAAATATCTACATACAAATACAAATACAAGATAAATAACAAACAATTCTCTACACACACATTTGCGTTATTTCATTAGACAATACATACATAGGTATATGCATTGTTTTACTTTTTCATTAATTTTTTGTTCTTTTCTTTTTTTGTTTTTTTAATTATTTTAGCTTTTAGTGGAATTATGCATAAAGTAAGTTATGTGTATGTGTATTCACAGATAAGTTTTCCTTAAAAATGCTTTCTTTTAGTTTAGAATTTTTTTAACACATAATATTTCTTTTACCCATGCAATTATGCATAGACTTGAGTTGAGAGAGTTCTTTATGATATTGAGTTGCACATACACACAGACAAAAAAAAGAAAGTTTTCCTTGTTTAAATTTTTTTTTTTTTTTTTAATTTTTTTTTGCGTTATACAAGTTTATGATGAGAAAAATTGGTCCAGTGATTGATTTAGTTATTAAATACAGTTGATATTGAATAAAAGAGAGGCAGAAAGATAGAATTGAATTCAAAGCATGAAATAATAATAAGAATAATGCAGTTATAAAACAAGATTTTAATTATAGTACATGTTATGAAACAGTGAACACAAACCTTCACAATTCATCGCGAAAGAAAATGATTTACAGAAACAAAAACGAACGAAATCGCAATTTTTCTTATTCACTCACATTCAAAGTTTGCATTCATAAAAAACAACATTGCACATATTAATATCTCAGAACGGTAATCTATCCATTTCAAAGAATTATAATTTTTAGTTAGTTCAGTAGGGAATTATAGATTATAGAAGTAAAGTAAAAGAGAAAGTTGTGTTTGTATACAGGTTCGACTTAGAGGAACGTACATCAGCAACGGTGGGAAATCCCTCTAGACAACGAGGAACCGCAGTCGTATGTCCTTCTTTACATAGGCGAGAAACGGCAAGGAGAAGTGGATGGAATCGCCGGAAAAGCCGTAAAGGTCTCTTACAGTATGTGAATGGTGGTCAGATATCTTTTATCACAGCGCACGTCACGCCGATGCTCAAGAGTATCGAGACCGCTGGAAAAAGCTTCATTACCCTCGACCATTTTGACGCTACGTAGCACGCGCTTATGGGCCTTCCGACAAGACATGGAAGCTCCCGCCCCAACCATGCGGAGGGATATCGGCTGCAGGCGTGCAGATCGATTGCAATGCATTTGACAGGAAATAACTGACATGTATCTGAAATTGTCTGAAGTTTAAATATTGATATCTGGCATATGAACTTACGACAGAAGAGATTTCTGAAATTCAAAGACCACCTTCAAAACTTTGCTATAGACTTTAATTGAAAGTATTTATGCAAAGTTCTGGTTTTCTATCTTAATATGTATTACCTGAGGAATTTCAATATCGGATGAATAGATTTCAAGGCCCTTAATTTGTATTTCTGACAAATGATATATCTCCAGTCGTCCATGATCCATGCAAAAAAAAAAAACAAAAAAAAGTGGAAAGTGTATACAGAAATATATATAGAAATTAAGTTATAATGTGTGACTTTAGTCCTATACAGAGACAAAAGTACATTTCAAGCTGACGAACAAAAAGTTATTATTCCGACAATATTATGTTTATTAAAATTATTGAGTACAGAGTGAGACGTCTCACTCATTTGTAGAATATTAGACAACAAAGACAATTATATCCGCATCTTTGTCTTGTAAAAACATTATTCATCAATCCAGAAATGGAATGGAACTGTAGAGACAAGCGAAAAAAAAACATCCCACAATCCTACATAGACGTGTAACATAGTTGATAAAAGGAGACGATAGTCTTCGAAGCAAAACACTTTCATTATCTAGTCGTGTCTCTCTCAACAATTATCATCTATTCCTTTCAGCTATGACTGCATAGTGCTCGCACCTCTGCCTGCGTTAGTTACCTTTAGGTCAATTCGAAGTTGCGCGAACGGTGTCTAATGTAGAAAAAAAAAAAAAAGTTATAGTCGGACAAGGCCAACCATTTAATGTCCTAAAACAATTCCCTATTTATTTCCAAGCTACAAAATTGTACCTTGTTTCCATGTGAAGCACACTTTGGATGGAGGTATGTATATAAGAGGTGAACCAAAATGTGAACTGACGTGATTCAAATTTAACAAAATTGGTTTGATTATCTTGCGAAAAATGTTACTATTTTTTACCTAATTTCGTCATAAGGTATTAAGCATGAGACATCGTTGCTGCATAACGATTTACTTTTCATGCGAACACTTGTACGACGGGTTGAAATTCAAAAAGTAGACTTAAGCGATCCCAGCTTGGTGCAGTTGATGTTTACGTCAGACCACTATTTTGGAGAAATTGTTATCATCAAATATTAAAAATTGGACTGGTTTATCCTATAAAAGCTTAGTAGTCTTAGGAACGTTTAAATAGAACGGAGTTCAAAAAATTTGTCTCTCCAATGCACATTAATATTATTATTTATTTTATTGAAAAATATTGAAAATTTCCAATTTTTTCATATAACAATATTTTTCAAATGAGACGTTGTTATGGTAAAAACGGTCCGATTCAATCTATTTTCGGTAGCCTTCACTCTCGCATCAAAATACTTCAGTGTATCAAAAGTTCGTCAAAATATCTTACAATCGGTAGATTCCATATAAAAATAAGTGGGCAGACAGATAGACAAGCTCAAATCTACTTAGAAAATAATTCTGATTCGATCAGGAAAAAATAAAATATGAATGTACCTTAAGTCCTCCCGCACATACAATGCAGGGTGCAACGAGTTTGGAAGTTGTATTCACCTCGAGGCAATTTAAAATTGATAACTATTTGATGAACTTACAAAATATTTGATTAAATGTGGTCGTGTCAGTTGATCGGGACCATTTTTATACTTGTCTTTCAGCTGATTCTGTTAGATGTTTGTAATACGTTTTAGATCGAAATTTCCTGCAAGCCACGTCAATATCGGGTAAACTCGATAGCTGTCGACTAACGACTCACTGTATGAGTCGGGGAATGAGCTCACAGTTATCGATAAAGTAGCCATTTTTCTTACTATCGAATGAAAAATCTTACGATTGCAAAATTGTTATCGAGCAGCATATTCAAATTACGATCGATTGAAGATTTATTTGATATTGACAGACGTGAAACGGCTCCTGCATGTTGCAGTTTTTATCTTTTTGTCGAGATTTTTGATTACCCTCGCAAATGTTTAATGCTTATATTCAGGTCACTATCTCGTGAATAGGAGTTTTCTGCCCATAATGCGTGTGCTTGTAGATCGGTTGTATCTTTTTCAGCTTTTTATTTCAATTTTCGATAATTACAAGCCTTCCAAACGTAGATGGCAAATAAACAGACAGACAGGCGGAGGGCTAGCCAGAAACTTACGTTGATCAAAAATATATATATTTGATGTGGTGTTTTCCTAGGAGTATTGCTGGGTCTTAAAAACGAAAAGGCAAATTTAATTTAGTTCCATCTTTCGGCGTGCGGGCTCCGACTGCACAATATGAGATTTTTCGATTTTCAAGGGTTTTGTAAATTTGCATTTTTTTTCTCAACCAAGATATATATATATATATATCATATAAGATAAGATATCAGATAAGATGTATATATATATCAGAGCATTTCTTCATTGAATTTCATAACGGATTGCGCGTCAACAAACTTTATGTAGAGTGAACAGCTCTTTTTGCTTGGGTTTGCTTTTCAGCAAACTTTCAAAGTCATTTGTAATGGAAAATTCCTTCGAAAGTGGAGAAAAAAAAAAATTCATGTAATAATTTATAAATATCCCGCTATGCTATACAATACAGTATCTAAGCTTCTTCTTTTTTCTTCATTGTTTATATTCATGAAAAAGTGTTGCTGAATATGAATCTGTGAGTGAATATGAATCTCCTTTCAAATAGAATTGTAATCGCCGTGGAAGCCGATCTGCTTGATCTGCAGAGCTGAGACCGACACGCAGGTTAAACGCCTTACGACTTTAAAACTCGCCCTTGAGACATATATTTTATTGGATTCCTAAGAATGCTGGTTGTTAATGTTTTTTTTTTTTTTTTCTTTTTGTCAATTTAATATTTGTTTAATCATATAAAAAGCGATTGAAAATAATAAGAAAGTTTTGTAAAAAGGCTTTTGAATGAAGGAATTTTTTTGGGAATTTTTGTGTTTGTCCGATGAAAAGGCGCTATTTTCTTCCAGTGCGTGATATTGTAACTATCTTTATAAATTTGATTCTTTCCTAATACTAATGCGAAGTTTTCTTTTATGGAAAACGAAGCCTTATATAACAAATTTGCCGAACCTATGAGAATTAAAAATATTTTGACATTTGGTCTTAAAGCACTTGTAGGAATTTTTAGGAGATATTTCATCTTCTGAGACTTAGCTCTGATAGTTGAATCTCTTAAATGTACAAAGTCGTCGAAAGGTTGAAATCATTTAGAAAAATCGATGGGAAAAATGCTAAATTGCTTCGTAGACACCAATGTTTTGCCATAAGTTACCGCGAGGATGCATTACGAACTTCTTAACTTATCTATAAAAGAAATCGTTGTAACGTTGATCGATGATTAGTGAGAAGTACTCAGTCTATACTAAGCTCGAGTCGCTACTACAGAAGATATAGGTAGTGCGTACATACACGATAATATATGGAAACACGTTGAACGATCTTGAATGAACGCTACATCGTGCACATATAACGAATTCAAGATTAAATCGCTTCGAAAATAAGTTTTTATTGTGACACAGGAGCTACCGTTTATTATGAGCGCTTCACAAAATCAAATAAAATTAACCATAGCAAGGCAATAGTAAGGTTAAGTTATCAACCATTATTTGATGTTTACACGTTTGGATTAAGGTAGCGAAGGAAGACAAGTATGGACACTTGTTGTTCGCGACAATAACGCATTTCAAAAACAATTGAAACCTCTCCGCAACATTTGCCCCCTTGCTTCTTCGAGGTATCATTTATTCCGATCGAGAGCATATGAATTTTGTGACCAAGGTCAATACAAAACCAAAGACAGAATAAGCTCGCTTTCGAACAATAAACTCTTTAATAAAATAAATATGACAACAGATCATAAATGTTATTTTGCTCTTCTTTTTCTTGCGATCTTTGAGTGCAGAATTCTTATTACTAACGCACTCATTAAGCCGGTCGTCGAACCAAGTTGGTCGTCTAGTTTTGGGAACTGGGATGAAATCGAACGAAAATTCGTTAATAAATTCAACTTGTCATCTAAACTTCGAGGGAAGGGGAGAGAATTTTATTGAAATCAGTTTTT
This sequence comes from Glossina austeni, assembly GCA_000688735.1. Lineage (NCBI taxonomy): Eukaryota > Metazoa > Arthropoda > Insecta > Diptera > Glossinidae > Glossina > Glossina austeni. The sequence goes on from KK502456.1 coordinate 907,697, forward strand.
TTGTTTAATTTATTTATCAGTGGTAGTGACTTTAATAACTGTTTGATCCAAACGTCATAAATTGCTATAACAGTCATCGAAGGCTTATGTGTTTGGAAAGGAAGTACAGTGGAAAGGCTGCCACCATGAAGTGCAGTAAAAGGCTGCCGCCATGAAATGAAGTACGCGATTATAATCACGAAATACAGTGAAAAGCCCTCCTCCATAAAGTGCAGTGAAAACGTTGCCGTCATGATGTGAAATAAGGAGCTACCGCCGTAAAGTGCAATAAAAGGTTGTGACCATGAAATACAGTGAAAAGGCTGCCGCCTTCAAGCGCAGTAAAAGACTGCTGCCCTGAAGTTCAGTAAAAGGCCGCCGCCATGAACTGCAGGAAGAGGCCGTCGCCATGAAAAGGCTGCAACTATAAAGTACAATGAAAGCCTGCTCCCATAAAGTGCAGTAAGTGGCTATCGCCATTAAGTACAATGAAAAGACTGCCACCATGAAGTGTAGTAAAAGGCTGCTGCCATCTCATTTTACATTCAAATAATGGGGATAAAGACCAGTTACCGTTTGTTTTCTCCTAGCGTCGAGTAAAAGCCTACTTTCATTATAATTGAGCTAGACTTGAAATTAGGTTAAAATTTGTATACCTCGTTGAATGTAAGCATTAATGTGGAATTATATTCTAGACGGTAGACGTCTGCTTAATAGGTGACTTTTTTTGAGAAACAAGAGGCTTAGCGTTAGCTGAACTTTGAATACGCTTACAAAATGTAAGAATAAGAAGTGACGCAATAAATGTGAGCTCAAGAGAGTTACAAGCTCCCTGCGAATTATATAAAAGGTGAAAGCGTAAATATTTGCGATTTAATCGTGAGAGGAAATTCGAAGAACTAAGGTTTAGCCGATCACATACTTACACAGTGGTCGATGATTTTCAGCGATGAAAAAATTGAATTTAAAATAAAAGAGAATCCTCTGAACGAAAAGTAAAACGGAAATATATAAATAAATCGCAAAACAAAAGCACATTAAAAGTATCGGTCAGTCAGTAGAAAATAAGTTTGTATTAAATATTGTTTTGCTTAGAGTTTATGTTGTTGTTTTGTTTATACAAATATTTATTTATTTATTTTATTATTACTATTATTATTTTGTTTTTTTTTTTTAATATTTGTTTGTTTGTTTTGTTTTTTTGTTTTTTTTTTTTTTAATTATTAATTTACACATTTAAACATACATTAATTAATACGTTATGTCGTAATATAATTTTTAATTTATATACTCATTACAATTACGGATTACGTTACATATTATATATTAAATATATAATTTGTTAATAATCTATATATATTTTTTTTTTGTAATTTTTAATTTTATTTTATTTAATTGTTTTTTTTTTTATTTTATTTTTTTTATTTATATATTTTACAAATTGCATTTTACTTTATATATATAACTTGACTATATTTTCACATTTTTTTTTTATACTTTTTTTGTGAAATTTTTATAAAAATTTTTTTTAAGTTTTCGTGTTTTTTGTAATTTTTTTTTTTTCGCTCTTACATATTTTGTTGCTACTAAAATGTTACACACAGAAATACAATATATTGTTAGAGGTTTACTGTAATGTGTTCACGAGGCTGAGTGGATTCGGGCGGGGGGATTATTGGAAAGGTATGGAGCAAATTAACGGATTAGGGACTAGTTGTGGAATGGATGTAATAGAAGGGATCACTATACGCGGATGCGAATTAAATTTTTTCTTTTTGTAGTGTTGTTTGTTTGGTAGGCGTTAAGAACTATATTTATGAAAAGTATATATAGGTATATATATACATATATGTATATACATGTATTTATACATACAATATATATATATATATATATATAGAATATTTATATTATTTATATATATATATATATATATATATACAATATTTATATATATATATATATATATATATATACATAGTTTCGGTTTAGTTAAAAATTTTCCTCTCTTCAAACTTATTTATAAATTTGTTAATTTTTCTTTGTTTTGCTTCTTCTCTTATTTATTTCTTTTTCTTTTTAAGTTTAGTTTTTGTTTTGTTTTGATTATTTTTTATGATTTTTTTTCTCTTTTTCTGTTTAGTGTTTTATTTTAATTTTATTTTATTTTATTTTTTTTTTCTATTTATAATAAATGTAAAAATTTGTTTTTAATTCTGATAAAAATTAGTTACACATAATATGTATGTATTAACTATATATTTATGTATATATTTGTTTTATTATTTTTGTGTTTGTAGTAATTGTTAATTTTCATATTTTTCTAGTAAATAATTTGAAGGGGAAAAACGGTTTGGGGTTTGGTGGTTTCTGTTACAACAGCATTTAATATTCATATTTAATTTGAAAGCAAAATAAAAAAAAAATAAATAAATAAATAAATAAATATAAATACATAAAATGAGACATAAAACAAAGATTGAATTTTCAATAGAATATTTTAAAAATGTTACCCATCACTAGTAAAACCAAACCTGATTATGATTTACTTCTTATACAAGCTAAACCTTAATCTTAATTCAAACTATTGAGAGCAAAACTACTAAACATTAAACACTGAGCACACTTTAAGTGCAAATTTCGTTCAAAGCACTTAATGTTAATGTTTAAAACCTTTATAAATGTTTTGGATATCTAACGGCACTTATTCCAAAGAAATTTTTTTAGACAAATATCACTACTCGGCTGTTTCTTTTCATCACCGTAGGACACATCCCCTGAATGATTGGCCGTATTAAAAAAAAAAAGACTTTGATCAATGGTTCTTCTACTGGAATCGGTCTTCTTCGCAAAGATGTCTTTAATTGAGACTTGCTTTCTAAATAAAAAAAAAGACGCTAAGGCAAAAATCCTATTAAGATCTGCGGGTATTATCTATAAATATTTAATTAATAATTCTCTTGTGTTGTTCTATTAGGCTTTATTTTAGTTTTTATGAAAGAAAAAATTTAAAATATTGAATGAAACTCTTAACAAAGTCGTTGCAATCAACAAATTTCAGGGAGAAAAAATGATAAGTCTCAGCAAAACTGCTTGTCAAAATAGGTGTCGAGGCACGACTGTAAATCATCGTCAAGGACTTCTAAACGACGAAACAATCGCACTTGAACTCTCCGAACTAAATATAGCTTTCACCGAACTGGATCAAAGTCAAAAACTAATATATATCGTGTTTAATATTGATTCGATTGTCGACATTTTCGGGGAAAAGTTAAACATAACCGATATAAAATCAAGCGCCTATGCAGACCTCGAACGACCAACAAGATAAAGAAAAAGTGAGGAAAGTTGTGCAAATGTAAAAAAGAAAAAGTAGATAAACACAAAAGGCATATTAGGGCGTAACGCTAATTTGTTGAGCAAATTATGGATTATGGTATATTAGATTGTTCGGAAAGTAATTTCGTTTTTTTTTTTTTTTTTTGAAAAAATAAAAGACAATTTTCTTACAGTGCATAAAATATTTCATCATAAACTGTCGAATATAATAAATTTAATCTCTCCGCGATTGCATCGAAATTTTCCGGGTCGAAATTTTGCAAAGCAGTTTTGGCGCTGGTGTTCTGTCAATACGTCTTCTCCATACACAATGGATGATTTTTTTCTCGCTTGAACAGTATGTTTACATTTAAAATATGTCGAATATGCTGCTTTTCACTTCTCACGCATCAACCAAAAAACTACTGAATACCACAAAACAAATCCATATCAGCTGTCAACATATGATATGCGGCTTAAGTGTGAAGTTGACTGCGAAAAAACTACAATTAAGTCCCCTATTAGAAAAAATTACATGACTTTCCGAATTATCTTACATCTCGACATGTTTGCACAGTTGGTAGAGGTATTTAAAAAATGTTCTCCGAGGTTTTATTTAGAGACAAACTGATGACGTAATATGTCTTGAAAAAAGAAACAATTTTTTTCTTTTCAGAAAAACTTCTTGGCCGTACCTTTAGCGTACCTCAATTCCAATCGCAAGCAATTGTCTTCAAATTTCGACTGTGATTCTATATAAAAATATTGTGAAGTGAAGCATATGGGATTTTTTAGAAATGTTAATTTGAAATTTTTTAAAATTTACTTTTAGCAAATATAATTTCGAAAAGTCTTAATGTTCCACTAGAAAGTGGCATCAGGCATCTATTGAAATTTGAAGTGAATCGGTTGTGAATTGATATCTTTTAGAGGTATAATTAACTTGTAAACCGCGATTAAAATTTTAAATAAAAAATGCATTGGAAAAGTCAAATTTTTAAAAATTTTTAAACCAAAAAAAAGGAAATATTTCCCACAAGATTGCATTTTTCCTTAAAAAGCAAAAGAATTCACAGACCGAGATTAGCACGGAAAACAATAGGATTAGGATATCAATCGCGAAGATTCAAAGGATTCAAAGCATTAAGAATTAAAATTTTTTAACGGAAATAGATATGCATTTAAATGCATAAGAGATTACAAATCAATCAGAAAAATGTAAGCTATGGAGGGTAAAGAGAAGCATATACTGAAAGCGAAAGTGAACATTATTACTGCTACTGATTGTAATGAATGCTGAATAAACAAACGTTTTCGAAAAATAACGGAGTGGTGGATAGATGTTATACAGCCCCGAAATTATTGAAATTCGAAATTGAAATTACGGAAGCTTCGGTCGACACTGAAAAAAAATCTGAAAAGCAACGATGCGATTAGCTTATTCATTGACATGTGTACCGTTTTGAGTACACGCTAAAATGCTTTTATGCACCGAGATTAGTTTTTTTAATTTAATCACTGAGTATATATGTCATGATCCGTCCATTCGTCCTTGTCAAATTTCCTTATAAAATTTTATCATTATGAAGTCGTATTTATCATAATAATGTATTTATGTCAAGTAATTTCATTACAACCTAATTCCATATTACACAGTATACACAGTTATATCGCTAAAGAGGTCGACACAATTAACTGATTAAGATAATAGAGTCTAGTAAGTAGTTGTTGTGATCACTATTTTGTGCGATATAATGGTGTTCACACAGTTATAGGTATGCCGTGAGTATTTAAATCGTTAACTAGCTGGTTGCTCCGTAATTTCAATATGTAATAAATAAATAAGAAGGAAATTTTCTTTTCCGCTATTCTCTACAGAATGAAAGTTGTACGTAGAAGTAACTCCATCGTCCAGATGGAGGCTTCAAAGACCTCAAAAACGGCATATGTACGCGATCAGAAGCTATTGCCTTAAATTCTGCAGAAATAGTGGAAGTTCTTGCACGCAGGTTGATATTGAAAATGGACCCAATGTAGGGCACCTCTGAGTTTCAAAAAGAATACAAAATCGATTTTTTGCTCATTACTCATAAACTACAGCAGATAAATCTATAAAAATTTGAACGTGTATCGTATGGATGATGCTGCGGTAAAACCTAGAAAAACGCAGAAAATCGGTCACGCCTACTCAAGTTAATAATGTATCATATTTTCATATTTTTTGAAAACCTTTATAACGCACAGAAGCAAGCTTTAAAAACCCCATAAGGTATATAAATTTTCGGAATGCATCTAAGCATGTTCCTCCATTTACTGTCCATTTGTCTATCCGTGAAACTGTGCAATATCTTTGGTAAACATTTGCCCGTTCGCAAAAACGAAGACGTCGCTTACACACTTGCAAAAGAATTCACCCAAAAAATGAGCCAAACTTTTCAAAGAAGACGCATACAAAGCGCACACGCCTATGTAACAAATAATGCTTTTTTCATTGTTACTCATAAACTACGGCACACACAATATATAAATTTCTACTGTGCTGGGCAAAAATGTCTATACTTTATGGGGCTCCTGTTCGTTATAAGCTCATTGAAAAAAAAAAATTAAATTTCGATATGCTATAATATTGGACAGGCGTGGTTCATTTTTTCTATTTTTGTTCAGGCATTTTGTGTAGACAGTATCGTTTATATAATTACGTTCCAATTTTTGTTTGCGCATCTGATGTAATTCGTGAGTAATGAATAAAAAACCCATGTCTTATACCTTTTGAAAAACAGAAGTGTTCTCGCATTACGTAGTACTGCAGGTGTGTCCTTCAAGCAATTTGGCCTATTTTCAGCACCAACACGCGTGCAGGAAATTCCAATCGTTTTACCAAATTTAAAGCCGATAGCTCCATTTTGCTGGCCAGGAAAATGTTTGCAACAGACACTACACAGATGGGTAGCTCAGCTAGACGAACAGACAGACAGACTAACATGTTTAAATCGATTCAGAATCCGATGCTGATCAAGAATATATATACATTGTGAGGTCTCTGAAGTTTTCTCCTGGGCATTGCAAGTGATGTGACGAAATGAATATATCCCTCATCCTTCGGTTATGGGCATCAAAATCAGCCGCGTCCATCCAATGTTATAGAGTATGAAAATTTTGTTATTTTCCTTTTTTTCACGATTACAGTGATGGATATAAAAGATTCGGTTACGACCGAATATAATTTTCTTACTTGTTTTGTTTTATTTGTTTTTATAAATTCTTTCTAAAATTTAGATTTTTATTTTAGCGTTAATTTAAAAACTCTCAAAAACTTTGAAAACTTCTCTGTTGAAACCGATTCTTGTATATGTTTTAATCGAATATTATTAAGTAGCTGCTGCGGTAGTTTTTATTAATTGTCTAAATTTATCCATTTTTTATACCCATCACCCTCCAATCTTCGTTAATGAATTATTGTTTTATTCCCTGTTCTGTCGCTCATAAAGTTGAACAGATAAAAAATTTAGTATACGTGCGAATATCGAAATTTCGCTCATTTTATCGAAACGTTTGGAACGGCATTTTCTTCTGTGCGTCTTTCTGTCGAATGTCGACGGTTTGACGTTCTATTTTCTGTTTATTTTCTATATGGGCGACGATTTCTCTAAATGAATCAGATCAGCACACATAACATAGTTAATCACATATTCCGTACTTGTAATGGGTTTTTATACGCACTACCGAAGTATGAGGAGTATATTCGTTTTATTAAAAAAATGTTTGCAATATCGTGAAGAAAGCTTCAGACATCCCAATGCGGCTTCTAACTCAGCATAAAACAAACTTTTCCATAAACAAGGCTTACTACGTTAGGTGTCAAAATATATGATAACAATTCCGCTTAAGTATGAAGTTGGCCGCGAAAAAATGTAATTAAATCATCTGTTAGGAAACAAGGAAATGAATTTCCGAATAACCTAAAATACTTAGAAAATCCATCATTATCAAAAATCCGCGCAAGGATATCATGAACAGACTTGCTTTCAAGTGAAGAAATGCCTTGCAAATTCTTTACCCTCTTTCTCTTATATAACGAATAAGTGTATGAATTAGTCTTTAGTCGTTTTTATACCGTATACCACTTTTGCCTTGAGATTATATTCAGGGTAAGCGAGCGTCACCTTCTGAAGCTTGTCTATCCATTGTTCGTCTTCTCTTACTATGTTTAACTTACAGGGCGGTATATTCTGATGATATTCGGCGCATGCGTTTTGGGCAAATGACGAATATTGTGGTCCAAGTCGAACCACCTTTTCGACCACTTTCCTTATAACGCCTTATTTTGAAAACGCGTTATATGAATACAATAATGTTTTTACTCGTTTGAAACTAACTTAAGAGGTAATATTATCTTGTGATATTTTTTAAATGATCCCTTAAAAACTCGAAATTTATATAAAAATATGATCGCTACGAGTACATGAAATTTTAAACCCGTTTCCTTGAAACCATAATTCTCGTCTTTATTAGTTTGAAATTTTAACTACAGTTTAGAAATACGATTTTCTTGTGAAGATCGCGGGATTGTTTCGATCGATTACAATTTGTCAATTTTAGCGATTCTTTAATCTTTCTCCAATCAATTAGTCACTAGCTTTTGTATCATTTTTTCACAAAATAGTTAGCTTGTCGTTTGAGATGCAAATTTGTGGCCTGTGATGGTACGGTAAACGAGGAAGCATTATTCTTCAAAAGTTGTCTCATCTTTATTTTGTTTTTGAAAAAGAATTTGAGAAAAATTTTTTTTGTTTAATACTTGACGACTTGTACTTTCATACGTAGAAAACTGCGTACTAATAAATCTTTCAATTTTTATACCCTACACCACTTGATCTGCAAACATGTATTAAGTTTGTACGTTTGTATATGCAATACTCAGAAAGAACTAGAGATTAATACACCCATTGACTCGGAATTACATCCTGAATCGATCTAATCTTGTTTGCTCGTCTGTTCACTTAGTTTTCTTGTATTCCACAGACACGGTGCAATTTTTGAGATACTTTGATGAATTTTGGTACACAGACATGCTATGGCCCAGGGACTGGCGCGTCTGCATCGGACCCAACTTTTCAACAACCTTCTACATTATGTCTCTTTTTGAAAAATCACTAGGCGAACGCCTGTAAAGTGGCATAAGATTGTGGCCCACTATAGCGTGAACTTTAATCAGTAAGAAAAATGATTGAATTTAAAATTGAAAAATGATTGAATTTACACTGATCAGAAAACTGCATCCATTTAGATAAATTTCAACATATTTTCAAAAGTAATTTCACAACTATAGCAGGGTATGAAATTTACCGTACGACATGCTAAAACCTGAATGGTGAATATCTACTACTTCACTTAAGACGAATAGGTTTTTTCACTTTTCAAATCTCGCAGCCACAATTAGAAGCATTTGCTGATACGCCAATTTGCTCTTCAAAATCTCAATTAAAAATATTTGTAATGAATTTCAAATATTTTAATTTTCGCACACATTGTAACCGTGTCCAACCAAAATCACCACCACGGTTTTCGGTGAACAAATGCGTTCGATCGAATCATTCATGAAGTAAATGTCTTTCTATTTCTGTAATGAAGAAAATCTATTATCGATTGTTATGCAAAAATTGCATTTTATTGTTGCTGTTTCGAGACGATTTTTTACGCTACGAAACTTTCGATGACCTACAATAATAAGCGTAACGACGGAATTGAAGACAAGCACATAAGTGCTACCTATCTCACGTTGTCACAAAGTAATGCTTAATAACTAGTTTGTCTTTGGAAACAAAGTTAATAAAAAAAAAAAAATTTTTTTAATTATTTGCAATTAACTCATTGTTTAAGTCACAACTGAAACGTTTACATAAACCACATTAAACTATACTGGGTTTCTCATGGCATAATTGATTATTATTTGAAAGTTTATTGACGGCTTGTACCACACGACAGCCGTTGTCGAGTCGATCCTGTTAAAGTGAAATTTTTGGAGCCATCCTTTCTTTGAAATGAATGATCCCATCCGTCAAATTCCGGAGGTGCTTATAGCTTATTTTTTAAATTAAAAAATCTCTTTTTTTATTTTTCAAAACAAATTTCCAGTGTAATAAAAAACAGAATAAAATTATTTAACAAAACAAAGTATATATACATTAAAATAAAATAAATAAAAGAAGAGAACAATTAAGAAATAAAAAATAAACAATAAACTTTCACTGTAACGCGATTAACAATACGCATTTTCATCCACGACATTAAGTTAAAAAATCTCATTTATCAAATTCCTTGAAAGTTTAAATAAAATTATCAGTAATTTTTGGTAAAGGTAAAGTTTTTGCTTGTTTCTCTTATTAGAAAGGAAACGTTCTCGAAAGTCGTAAAATAAAATAATGATTAGAGATAAAAAGGAATTCCTGTTTTAAAATTCTAAGCGCAGGCATAAGCCAACCGTCTAAAGTGTTTCGGTAACGAAATAAGATGCTCGCTTGATCAAATCGGGGAAAGTGTGGGGCATCGTTATAACCTTTCAAAATTATATGAAATTCCTAATACTGATTGCTACTGAACAATATCAAATCAATTACGCTTTGATTCTAAAATGATTGGAAAAGAAGAAAAGATTAAGATAAACATCATCACACATTTCAAAATCAATTAAAAGCTCTTGGAATGGTAATATTAATCCATCCGTAGCATTTGCGTCAGTCTGCGGTTTCTTAAGATTACAACTTATTCCTTTCGATGCCATACGCATTTTCTAAACCCCCCTCCTCCCCCCTCCCAAAAAAGAAAAAAAAAAACTGAATATCAACGCACCATATACCTTATATAAGCGACAGTTCTCGCTTGCAATGCATCATTGCTCATATATATATATATATATATGTACGCTAGAGTAAGTACGTTTACACAGACTCTTCTTCCGTAATTGTTAAATAAAGGTAAGGAGTGAAATATAATTTTAAGGGCACTAGCACAAGTCGCACATTATTTCCAAGGGCAGCACTAGTGATGGGTATGATGCGAGAAGAAGGAAATTTTTTGTTTTTTCTCCTTTTCTTTTAATTTACAATTCAAAAAAGTATTAAATATTTTGCTTTGTTTTTGTTCTTTTTGTTTTGTTTTTTTTTGTTTTGATTTAAATTAGAGGCTGCATACAACACTAACTCAGCCATTATTGGATGTGAACAAGGCGTGTGTTAAGGTGACACTTAGTGCCCGAACTAATATATAATAACTTTATTATTAAGGAGATATATGATGAAATGATAAATCTGTAAACGCCAAGGAGCTGTTTGTATTGTTGTTCTTTTCCTTTTTTTTGTTTTCTTTTTTTCTTCTTCTTCTTTTTTTTTTCTTTTGGTTGGGCAAAAAGGTGGTTTATGGTGACTTATGTCATAACATATGGTGGTTGATTGGTATAAGTGAGAGTTATGGTAATAGTTCTTTTCGTTACATGTACTCATGTATTTCTATTTATGCTCTGATTATAATTTTGTTGTTGTTGTTGTTGTTGTTTGTTGTTTGTTGTTTTTTGTTGCTGTTGTTTGTCGTATTGTATTTATATTTATATATGAATATGATTTTCTGCTTGTTTGTGTTTAATTTTGGTTAAGTTCTCCTTCTCCTTTGCAAAATCGTTGATGTAGTGATGGGCGGAACTGTTAGTTGTTTGCTTTGTTGTTATTGTTGAAGTTTTCTTTTGCTTATTTGTTTATCTTTATTTTTCTTTTTATTTTGTTTGTCTTACAAATTTGTAGCGCTTTCTGTTTGTCGTTTGATTTTGTTAACATCTCGTTGCCATGTGGATTAATTATTTACAAAATATCTATGTATGCATATAGAAAGAAACGTTACAACTGATTTTCTGCTTTACTTAGTCGTTGCTTGTTTTCCTTTTATTTCTCCTCTTTACAATGGATTCCTTCTTTTGTGTCTGTTAATTACTAGTTTTTGTCACATTAATGTTACATTAATTGTGTTTTTCTTTGTTTGGTTTTTTTTTGTTTTTTTTTTTGTTTTTTTTTTTAAGTTTTGTTTTGTTTTTTTTTTTTTCTTCTTTCGATAAATTGTTCTTGCGCTTTTTATAGTGTGAGTGTCATCTTTGACAGAAGGTGGGAGCATTTTCACTTTTTTTTGTTTGTTTACATGTGTTCTTTTTTTTGTTTTTGTTTTTGTTTTTGTTTTTTTGTTGTGTTTTGTTGTTAGTTGCTGCTGTTGCTGTTGTTATTGTTACTACTATTACTACTGCTGCTGCTGCTGTTGCTGGTACTGCTGCTGGCTGTTCTTCCTAGTGTGGAGTTTCGTAAAACGTTCTCCTTTAATTAATGAAAGAAAACATTGTAACGCTGTTATAATATTGCTATCAGTTGTTTAATTAATGCCGTCTTTTAAATAACAATTTAGAATTTCTTCTAATTTGTTGGCGTAACTTCAGAGCGCCACGAAATTGAACTCTGAAATGTATATAAAAATCATTTAGTTTTTCTATTTACATTCAATAATATCGTATAAAAAATGCTTCACTTGATTATGTTTCTAATGATTATCATACATACTTAAGTTCCCTTAAGTTCTCATATATTAAAATCCAGTGTTGTGCATTTTATTTAAATTCACAAACCAGACGTTAATGTTCGTTTTCATACCCACCACTGAAGAATGGCTGGGGTACACTCACTTCGCCATAATATTTGCAACAATCAAAACGAAGCTTTCGAGACCCAATAAAGTACACATACACCTTGATCACCATCAACTTCTGAATCGATTAAGTCATATCTGTCCGTCTGTGTGGTGTATGTGGTGTTGTTGGCACTCTGCTGCTCGCAAAAATGAAGATATCGACTTCACATTTGGTAGAAACATTGGGTTTTTTGGCATGCCGGTTTATATTGAAAATGGGCCAAATTGGTTAGAACACAAGCCCGCAAAAAAGCATCACCATTTTTGTAAACACAAATTAGTGGGTTCTTGCTCACTACTTTTACACCTTATCAAGTACAGAAGACTGACATTTTCCAAATTTAATATATTTTGCGAAATACTCTACTCTTTGTGCGTGCAAGTGAGCAAATTTTCAGTTTCTCTCATCTTTGTGAGGTTTTATGTTCATTAGTCATAAGGTAAACACAATAAAATGTTTGAAACCACTTTGCGCAACTCTCACATGAAGATGTATTGTCTGCCCTAAAATGTGTTAATTCTAACATATATAAATATGATGGACACCACTACTTGGTGGATTCCTTTTGTCTTAATCCCGTAAATGCGTGGCGATGTAATTGTGATCATATTTTTAAAATCTCGCATTTTTTTATGTAACAACATATGCGTAGTGTTTTTTTCTTTAAACCCTTAAATGCATATTGTTGCTAATTTTATTTTATTTTTGAAAATTAAATGCAAGTGAAATGTAGACAATTGGCAACATAACGCATTTAAGGATTAATACCAGCGATATGGATATCAAATAAAAGTACTCGGAGATTAGAATGCGACAAGCAACTAATTATAATGAACGTAACGACATGGTGGATAAATTTTTTCTTAAATATACCGTCCATATGGGTATCAAGTAACAGGGCTTGGAGAGTTGAATACAATAACAACACCTTTTTAGTGAGGCAAAAGCGAAAAGTGAAACATAAATTTTATCCCATTCGCTTTTTTATGACAATAAATAAAAGCAAGGGGCGCCAAGTATTCTAATAGTGGTGGTTATGCAAGATTCGGCTCCAGCCGAATATAACTTTCTGACTTATTCTTTTCTTAATTTTCTTATTTATGCGCTTATTTTCATATTTAACATTTGCAACATTTACAACATACAAATATAATCGATCCTTACCTTGCTATTAATATTGTTTAAAGGACTTGCAGCAGCAACAGCAGTAATATTACCATTTTGGGTAATTAATGCTGACGGAGACGTTGTCATAGGTGTGGGTGATGCAGATACAGCAACAATTGTATTATTTCCCGTTTGACATAACGTAGTAGTAGTGCTATTAGCGGCTGTCAATAATTGAGAGAAATTGCCTGAGAAATGTATGCCGTTTGCGGAATTTGTTGCGTTAGGAGATGTTACGGTTGTTGCTGCCACCAACAACGGTGTAACACTGGTTGCTTCTATAATTAATAGCGGAAAATATATACATATATATACAACATATATATATATATATATATATATATATGACATATATATATATATATATGAATAGATATATGATAGTATGATAGATAGAACATGATTATAAAGTAAATTTTGTTTAAGGCGTTGTAACGAATTTATAACCGACCTTTCAGAAAGATACCATTGGTGATATTTGATATATGATGGCTGCTATTGACGTTAATGGTGCTGCTGATGTTGTGGTTGTTGTTGTTGCTGTTGCTGTTGCTGTTGATGTTGATGTTGATGTTGTTATTGTTATTATTATTGTTGTTGTTATTATTATTATTATTATTATTATTATTGTTGTTGTTGTTGGTATTCGGTGGTGCGTTGACAAACGTTAATTTACCATTTGCATGATAAAATGCAGTAGCTACAGAAGATGTTTTAATGCCATTTCTTGGCAGTATATTCAATTCAGCACCGCCCGGTAGACGACACAGTTCATTAACTGAACCATTACCAACTCCTCCACCTCCTGTTGTGCCACTTAAGACAAGTTTTTGCATTTGACCACCAACAATACTGGTTTTAGTTTTTTTACCATTATTAATGCCATTGTTTAATTCATCTTGGGATGCATTGGTACTGCTGTTGTTGAAAACTTTTAAAAATTTTGCAGGTTGCTCTCCATCTTCAGTTAACAACTGCTTTTGCATGGCATGGCCACCGGAATTCTCCATTAAACCATTTGAACAACTTAGGCTTAAGCTTTTCTTGCGACCATTATGACCTATCGGGGTAGTATTCGGAGAAGTAGTAGTGGCCACCGCTATAGAATAAGTAATACATACATATGCATATATATATATATATATATATATATATATATATATATATATATATATATATATATGTATATATATATGTATATATATATTGTATATATAAAATGATTTGAATTTTTTTTTTCTCTTTTCTAATTTTTATAAAATATTGATAGCATGATGTGGTATGATTACGGTACATCATACCAAACCATGTGTAAAACCGATTTTTCAACTCAAATTCTTCCCAAGCTCTCAATTATTTGGCATTATTTGGATAAAGCATGATAGGCGATAGAGATCGATAGAGGATAGTTTGGCTTGGCTATTAATTTTGATTTTGGTGGCGGTTAAGCGGATAGATTTGCACAGACGTATGAATTTCATTTATTGTGATTTTAATTCCAATGAATAGATAATGTGTTCTTTTACATTGCTGACGTTCTTTTTTAATTATTACTATTATTGTCATCATTTTTACGTATATATAGTTTTTGCTTAATTTCGTAGACTTTCATATTAGTAACGTTAATAGCATTTAATACAAATTTCGATAATATGGTGAAATGGTTTTTTCCCCCAATATTTTATTCTCTTTATAGCTATCCGGACTGAATGCCTTAGTTGGCAGAATAACAAGAGTTAGTGTGTATGTCGTATATATCATTTGTGACCGAGTTAGCTTTCGTAATCATTTCAGTGCCCCGGGTTAACAAGTATGTAATTATAGTAAATGACAACCACGTCAAGCTTGTAACATTGTTGCTAATTTCTAATTAAAGAAAGAACACAAAAAAAAAATGAATGTTAAAATATACTCCAGGAAAACAGTTTATGGAAGTTTTGGAAAAATATATGCAACATACAGAAGGATTTGGGGGTAGATCCACCTTTTATTATACCAATTGATTCAAAATTACTCTATCGATCTGTCTATCTATCCTCCTCGTTTTCTTCTGTTCAACCTATAGGCAGTAATTTTTGAGATCTTTCGATGGAATTTCTCAAAAATTTCCCATATGACGTCTCATTTTGAAAACTTGTTATATGAATAAGTGCACGGTGGTGCACTGTTGTTTTCATCTACTTAACACATCTGACTACAGAGGTAGCGATAAACCAAATATTCATTTTAGTGTAAGATATAAGAAATCTGCAGACTATCACATTTCAAATTTCAAAAATATTGCTGCCCAAACTAATAAAATTCGATCATTCCTTCTAAGATTAAATGGTACTTTTTAAACGATATATTAAAATTAAGAAAGAAAGTAAAGAAAGCGGTTTGGTGACTGAATCTAAATATGATTATGCGGGCACAACAGATGAACATCGTTTTCATCGCTCAATTGGGATTACAACACCAGAAACGATTGAGAGAATCCATGATATAATATTGAACGACACAAAAATTGAAGGTGCCTAAGCTAGCTATGGCCAGGAACAACTGGCAATATGGTTTTCTGTACAATATTTTGGCCGAAAAATTGCATACAGAAAAACTTTATCCAAAATTGATGTGGAGTTCGTTAACGATGTGTTGCCAAAAGTATTGTAATCGTCGTGTAGTCACTCTAATGAATCTAGATATCCGTTAAGAGCAGCTCATATGACTCTCTTCGGTATTATGCATTCACGGGTGCACATAACCTTTGCGGAATCGAAATGCTCCAAGGCAGGGAAGGATGCAATCGTAAGGGGAACCTGTAATGGTTGCTTTTTGATATGAACATGACATATAATCCACGTCGACTGCTTTAAAAATGTTATTAGGTTATCGGTATTGGGTCGATTGAATAACAAAACGAAGAAGAAATGCACGCATTCGAAAAGGGAAAAAATCCGCTTTCATCTTTACAACGCATGAGTTTATTGATCGAATACAGTTATGAGAATCGATTTATGAGTATCTTCGATAATCAACGTATTTTCCCGAAAAATTGGCGTTTTTCTTGCTACAGCGCTTTGCGCACATTCGTCACATTCGTATTAAAAGACAATAAAAGACGAAGACGCATTAAAGATTGAATCTATTGTGCGGTAGAGTTTTCGAAAATACCGATAACCCTAAGTTTAGTCTGGCTCAGTTAACTATAATAATAATAATAATAATAACAGAACATTTTTATTTATTTAATTTTCTTATCTGAAATGTGAAAATCTTTCGAATCTATAAACAATACAGTATTGTGATCAAAAATAAGGTGAATTTGCTTATAAAATGGGAAATTTTTATTCCAAATTGCAATTTCATCAACTATAGAGCGGTCAGAAAAATCTTTTTCCTTTCAATGGCCTTAAATATTTTCTCCGAAACGATCTCGTCGAAGCGTTCTTTTAAGTTTGTTGCACAGCGAGGAGTCGTACGGCGCTAAATTAGACGATAACGGTGTTTGTGGGACAATAAATCACTGTTTTATAGATGACAAGGCGAGGTTTTTTTTTTTCCCCCAAAGCTTTGTCTAGTTTATAATCTACTAAGAACCAAAAGCTAAATGAATGGGTATTATTTACCCACATTCACATACACATACACATACAACGTCGACAGAACTGCAATGATAGAGGAAAACACCACAATCTCCTCAAATTGTCACCTGCAACGTTCGATCGATCGCATAAGGATATTTTTGAAAAGCAATTACCAGGATATTTGATAAAACCACCTGCACATACAGAGCAACAATAATGTCAATCATTGTACTAGTAAGCCGAAAGTTAGCAATTAAATAGGTGAGTTAACGTATACATTACTGATACTAACGTATCGTGTATTGAGCAACTTTTGATTCTTTAACTTTTTGCACTTTCCAATAAATGTAAGGAAAAGCACTATAGTGGGGCAGGGTCCATCATTAAATACGCTACACTATCCTAGAGTTATTCATATAATGATTTTTAAAAATAAAATGGTATGCGGGAAGTGGTCGAAAAAGTGATCCGATACAAACCATTCCCGATAGCGTTCGTCCTTGCGTCAAAATACATCAGTATACCAAATTGAATAAAAATATCTCAAAAATTACGACCTGTAGATTCAACACAACAAAATAAGACGGACAGAGACATGGACAGATAAGCTTAGATTGATTCAGAATCATTTTCTCGGTATAATAAAATAATAAGACTTCATTTTTAGGTCGATCGATTAAATCGATTAAATTCATCGAGAAAATTCTAATTTAATTTCCAATTTTAATTTAAGTGGAAGCCCACGCTTTCGAAAAATCCTTTAGAAAAGACTAAAAAACAATGCTTATGGATACAAATATTAAGCATATTCTGTCATTTCAAGCAAATATCTAATAAATGCTTTGCCGTATTTAGAGGAAGATGAGAACCGATGGTCACTTTTAATTTTAAATGAATTCGTCGCCCTCAAGCTTGCTGAACCATTTTGCACTGTCCGGCCGAAATATAACTATTGACGAATTCTTTACAAGTTCTTCTTCTGCAGAAAAAATTGCTTTCAAAAAGCAAGCAATTTCCCCAGGAACTAGAAATGGAAATAGAAAACCAAAGTGCCAAACATTGCAAAAGATAAAAAGGATAATATGATCCGATATTGTAAATCAGATGAGTAAAAAGTGTGAAATAGAAGAAAATCTTAAAAGTGCCCCTGCAATAGTTTGCTTTTTACAACAAAGACACGTAGGGGATTGAGATATCCAGCTAACTGGCTAGAAAATACATCGTTAACGTAGGATCCCGCAGGTGATTCCTTCACGCGGAGACTATTAATTTTTTCTTTCAATAGCTAAAGAGAATTGCACACGGACCACATAAGCCGTTATGTGTACCTTCAGGCGAGCAACTCCAAGTTATTGTCTGATATACGAAATCTAAATGTGCGAAAATGTTGCTAAACTGCCTTATGCAAGAAAAGTAGGCCTAAATATATTTGCCTTAAATGCAACAAATGGGTACGCGGAAAGCGTACATCGAAGATACAGGGCACATGTAAAAAATGTACTAAAGACGATAGTCAATGTAATCCTTAAGGCAGTGGTTTCCAACCTGTGGGGCGTGCCCCCCTAGGGGGGCGCGATACTGTTGCAAGGGGAGCATGTAGCTGTTTCCAAAATATCGTTTTCAAATACAAACCAAAAAAGTCAAATAGGTGTCAAAAAAATGAATGAGCAGTAGACGTAATCCACAATCCTCGCCGCGGATTTTTGGTGTACAAATGCTAAAACATCCAATTCATACTCTTCCTCGAATCGAATTATCTCGCTTTCGCGTTTGGAGCCGAGTACCGAGTACGGGGCGTGGAATCAAAAGATAAGCACTTGCAACATTCCAGTTATTCTCGTGCTTACTCGCGCCAAACTTCACTAAACAGAAACATCTGATTGTTTAGGTTTTTTTTTTTTGTTTTTTAAAGGGGGGCGCATT
The DNA here is from genome assembly GCA_000688735.1 of Glossina austeni. Lineage (NCBI taxonomy): Eukaryota > Metazoa > Arthropoda > Insecta > Diptera > Glossinidae > Glossina > Glossina austeni. The sequence goes on from KK502456.1 coordinate 926,369, forward strand.
AATTTTTTTTTTAAAAAGGGGGGCGCCGGTACAAAAAGGTTGGAAACCACGTTTCCACAAAAGGTGTTGGAAAAGGATAATATAAAATAAAGAAAAGACATTTTAATATAACCTTTAAAGGAACGGATCACAAAACAAAAAAAGATTTACATAGCCAACGGCCGTGAATCCGCAAGAAGCAAATAATAGTGAATAGTATCAAAAGCGATTTAATGAATGTAAAATAAAATATATATATTAACTCCGGAACGATTTTTTAATCGAATACGAAAGCGGTTCTGCCAAATGTCTGGGTAGTAGTTTTTCAAAAATATCTTTCACGGGAGGGAAAATTAAAAATGATCGGTTGAATTGACGGATTTCCCCCAAAAATCTGCATACAATGTTTGGCAATAATAAAATGGGCGTGTTTCAGAAAAAATGAACGCATACACATACAATTGCCATATTATATCATTAAAAAACAGTATGCAATGCCTAAAGTACATAACTTGCATGCACAGAATTTTTAAATATAAAATCTAACACCCGTCAAATGGACGTATAATGTAAATATAGTGTTAAATGAAGAGTTCACCTTACTTTCTGATCCCAGTAGTATGTTCTTTGATATATAGCATAATATGTGATTTTATTAAATTTCATTTAACCGAACTTTAAATATTCGATATTTGACAGCGTTGCTGTGCTTGGCTGATTTCGCTATAATGAATATTGTTGACGTTTTTCTTACACTCCATATATTATAGAATTCGGATGAAGACTTCGACAAAAAACTATACAAACTATATACAATTCATATAAAACTGCCAGTTTGAACGTGGCTGCATTTTCATAAAACACACGAACACAAGTTGTTGTTGCTACATGGTTTGCGTCATTCTAGGCAGAATTATTTTTCAATTGTAAAGAGATTTGTAGTTGTACAGCGAATTCTATATACAGAGATGACCAAAACGTATCACTAATATGAAAACATTACCAGATTCATACTTGCTTTACTCGACTTGCAGGTTTATTTAATTGCTCGCTATCGTGTGTGTGAATCTTTGCAGGCGTATCTTGCCAGATGTTAAAAATTTGGAGTTTATTAAAGGATAAGTGTATTAAGTCGTAAATGTTCGACATATTCACAGTTTTTGCGATTAAGACAATTCGAGCAATGGAAAGCTAGCTGTACGGATGGACATTCTGCGTATTACACAAATGCAAAGCCAATATTGATTTTTAGATGATTCTTAGATGTTATTGTTATATATATATATATATACAAGTTAGTCGAGTTTTTGCCGACTGTAATGTTCTTATTTATTGTTATATAATTTTTAATTACTCACCATTATTGGTATTGTTGGTTGTTGTCACAATCATGGATGCTGCTGTTGTAGTGGTTGTACCTGATGTTCCAGTTACTGCGGTACCAAGGGCGCCGACAGTCGCTTGAAATTTCAAGCCATTCGGAATGTTGACAGTTACGTTGCGACTATTGCTAATCACCCCATTGATAGGCGGTGACGAGGAGATCAAAGACGAAGATGAAGATACACCACTCGACGAAGACGGCGATGGTGAAGGAGTAGATGGCGTCGGAGAGCCACGTGTCACCGATGTTGCTGATATATTTTTGGCGGTCAACGATAAAGGCATATTACCACCATTGCCAGCACTGCCAAATGTTATTAAAGCCGTTGGACTACCCATAGGACTGATATGGGTTGTATTTGTGGGAATTGTTATGGCTTGAATAGCGGCAGCAGCAGTCGCATTCTTGCGATAATTATGCAAAACGTTATTATTATTATTATTAATTGGTGATGAAGTTGCGCTATTATTGGAATTGTTCATAATATTTACTGTTGAATTGTTGTTGCTGTTGTTAGTTTTATTTATCACAGGCGATATTGCGGTCGGTATAGCAGTTTGCAACTATATACATATATATATATATACATATATATACACACACATATATATACATATATATATATATATATATATATATATATATATATATATATATATATATAAATATATATATATATCAACATATATACATATATATATATATACATAAATATTTTCATAAAGCAGCAGCAGTTGAGATCACAGTTCATTTATGTTCGTTCATATATATAAAGTACAAGAGAGAGGGGCACAGAGAAAGTGTTGAAAACACAGTTAGATTAGAGAGTATATGTTATTTGAAAAATACTTGTTGATTTTACTTTTATGATGTGTGTGGGTGTGTATTTGGGAGGATATCAAGTGCTAACATTCAATTTCTTTTAGCATTATAAAAAACAATTGATTTTTACTTACACCAGCGCCAACTGGTGATGACATTGTGTTACTGCTGCTGCTGCTGTTGCTGCTGCCGTTACTGCCGCCACTTGAAAGCGAACTAGATGAACTATATAAAGTACTACCACGACCCGATGACAGTGAAATTGTCTCATTTAGATTTTCTGAAAATGCAGAATAATTACAATATATATATATATATACATATATATATATATATACATATATATATATATATATACATATATTTGTATCTATATACATGTATATAAATTTGCGTAATTAGAAAAGTAGCAAGAAATTGTGGATCGATCATTCTCAGTTTGTCGCCTTGTAGAATCCTTGTAGTCATTTACAATTTCATTGAATTTGAAAAATATCAGTTTTGTTTTTGTCGACTGTCGATTTACTTCTTGGAAATGGTCAAATTTTTTTTATAAAAATGGTTCTTGAAAGAACCAGTTATTTGTACCTGTCAGTGTAGCTGTGCATCGTAAAAGATAAGAGAGAAAAATTCCGCGTATTAAAACCCATCAGTTCTGCCGATAACCATGGAATTAATTCCATGCAAAGTGATTGCGTAAAAAGCAACTGTGACACGGTTATTGAAGGGATGGAGTGAGAGAAAAATACGCATGTGACAAAAGATGTGACAAACAAAAAAAAAAAATATGTATATATATACATAATGTGTATATATATAAAATGCAGATGAAAAGTGGTGGCATTCAATAAATCTGCTGAATAATTTTTAAGTAATTATTCAAATTTTGTACCCATTTTTTTAAAGCAGCTCAAGTATCGTATATGATTGTTCCACAAACGCAATTTTTTATTTGAAATTGAAAAATTGATTATGCTTTGACATGCTTCAAATAAACCCACTCACCCCTATCACTAGTTGTTGGTATACAACTCAAATCAATGTCAGGAAATATACCCGAAAATAATTGTTCATATTTTGGACCAAGTTCACGCTTTAAGCTAACAATACGTTTTTGTAAATTGATTTTATCATTCGCCAAATGCTCCCACTCGGCTTCCAGTTCTTGGTTGCGCCTTTGAAATGACTGAAATGCAAAAAAAAAAAAAAAAAAAAAAAAAGAAAACATACTATAATCGTTTAGTTGGGAAAAAGGGAAAGAAACAATCGCTTACCTGGACACATTTTAAAGCTTCACCCAAAATGGCTAAATTAGAGGTTTTTCGGCGATCTTCATCTTTTAAAGATAATTGATTTTTTAATGCTTCGTAGCATTCCTTCAAATGGGCACGACGATTTTTTTCCAATTTATTATGAACTTCACGGGTACCGGCCCTATTAAACAATATTTATTTTTAATAATATTAGTGAAAGGGATTATTCTTTCGTGAGACGACTTACCCATTACTATTGGAACTGATGGTACGCCTTCTGGGAGTAACGTGCGTTACATGTCCTGTACCGCTTGACAGACCATTACTATTTGATGCCTGCTGCACTGCAGCAGAATTTATCATTTGTATATAATGATTACCCACAGAACTACGCGGTGGTGAATGCAGCTGACCACTTAAAGACACTGAGTAGCTCGAATGCTGTTGGTTTGGTTGCACAAGCGGCGGCGATACATCATCTACTATCATATTAGTGCTGTTTGTATTGTTGTTACTGCCGTTGTGCATTTGAAATTGCAGCTGATGATGGTTGGCTGAAAGTTTATGGGAGGATAATGAGAAACTGCGTATACGCGAGTGGGTAGGCTCTACAAATTTTCTACTCGACATTGGCGGCGGTGTCAATGGTATAAATGTCTTTGGCTTTCCCGTACTTGTCGTATGATGCAACGGAAAAGACAACGTTCTACTATTTTGTGGTATACTAACAGCTTTAGTAGCGACCGATGAGGCTATACGTATGCCGCTGGCCAATAACATTTGCTTATTGGTCGTAGCAACATTTCCAATAACCTCACCATTGCTCGCCATCAATGTAAATTTGGTTGGTTTTAAGAGTGTATGTTTTGGTGTAAAGGATGGTGATGTTGGTGGTGGTATTGCAGGAGTGGGAATATCTATTTCTGGTTCTTGTTGTGATTGCTGTCCCTGCCAATCATCGTGTTCATGTAAATCACTGTTATTGCTTTTTGCGGCAGCATGATCGGACAACAATAATTGTTTCGTTGTATCATTGTTATCACCTGATGTAGTTAGTGATTGCCTGTCGTTATATATATCTTCTGTGGGAATTTTGTGAACAGATGTACGCGTACACAGGACAACCAAAGGGGAACACAATAAATATGTATGAAAAGTAAAAAAAAAAATAAATAAATAAAAATAAAAACAACAAATTATAAAACATAAAATCAATTAAAACAAATTTAATGCAAAATTTGGAAAAGCAAAGCGAGTATGATATAGTTAGTGACATCACTGCGATTATATTAATCATGCAAAAATTCGAATGCAAAATAACAATAATTTTTTTCTCATGGAAAATGTATAAAATCGTCAGATACTAACTCTTTCACCTTAATTTTTCTAATCGTGATAGATCAGATCCACCAACCTCACCTACATACATTCACAACGTCTCTTATATTGACGCATTATTATCGCATTCATGTCGTAGCACATTTTCTTTCGATTGATCGTTTATCGAAGGTTGGAAAAGTTTTGAAAAACCTCTTAGTATAGCGGTCAACTGAAGAGTAAGCCAACCAAGAGTTGATAACAATTTTCGCTAAGATCGATTAGAGCCACTGTAGTCTTTCTCTCCCTCTCAAAGATTGTTAGTCGTCACTGACAGTGACGACACTATTGCTTACACTCTAAGGAATATTCTGAATAGAAATCTCTGTTCTAGTGACTTTCTTTGTTTATAACATCTCATCTGAGAGATAAATCTGAATGCTCAAGGAAATATATAAAAAAAATTTGCGGATATCTCGGGTCATTTTTCATGCTCTGCGTAATTTGGTTTTTTGATCGAGATCTGTTACAATTTACAAAAATATTTTCCTTTCATCGATGCTGTCTCATATTATTTCAACTCTGAGGTATATTTTTTCGGCGAAATCTTTGGAACTTGTAGAAGGATCTTTATTGGAAATTTCACATAAGTTATATATATATTTTCGGTTAAGCAAGGATGATTGAATTGATCTAGCCATGTCCGTCAGTCCATATCTCTTTCTATCACCATTAAAGACTTTAATTATAATATTTCAATTTACTCCTTAGATATGTCATGAAATTCCGCGAAATGCGTTTTTTGATACAAAGAAATTTTTTTTCGTCCGCAAAAATCTATTTTTAAGATCAGTACTAACACGACTGCTCATTTGCCATTTTGCTCTTTGCACTCCCCATTTTCTTCTCTATTCGCCTAATCACACAAACGTGGTATTGAAAGAAGGGCTACGAAAACGTAGCACTCTTGATCACCTTATAGAAGTGCTTTATTTTTTGCTTTTCTTCAGAATATATTTCAATATTGGTTTCATTATACGCATGCAAGATCCAGAAGAAAGCTTCAGGCATCCCGTAATGTATATATATATGGTTTTGATCAGCATCAAATTCGGAATCGACTTAAGCATGTCGGTCTGCCCGTGCGCTTGTGTAATGTCTATGATAAACTTTGTGTTAAGCGCAAAAATTGAAATATCGGCTTCAAATTTAGCCTATAGTACCACGTAAATTAAGAAAATCCCTGTTTTCAAAAACATAGACTAGAATAGATGAAACTAAAAAAATTTGCAGGCACATTCTATGAGAGACCCTAAAGTACTTGCATACCCTGCCCACGTAATCTGATAGAATATTGAAATTTTATTCTTTTGTTAAAATGTCGGCAAAATGTAAAAGGAAGGATCAAAAACCCTGTAAAATATATGTATTCTTTACCAGTATTAAATACTGACTGACTCCGCCTAGGCATACCTGTCTCTCCATCTGTCAATTTGTGTGGATCGGTATAATTAAGACATCAGCTTCAAATTTTGTAAAAACATTAAAGTTATTGCAGGCAGGTGGCTATTGAAGATCGCCGAAATTCGTCGGACGACACGCCTACAATACAAGATAAATTGGGAATAGGTCTGTTTTCAAATGCAAAAAAAATCTTGGGTTTTTACTTATCATTCATAAGCTACAACAATAAAAATTTTTATATTTTATTTTGAGATAGTAATGGTAAGTATAGAATACTAAGCTGTAGTCGAATATAATTTTCGAACTTGTTTTTCTTTCAACTTATCGAAGGCCGTATAAGCGCTTTACATCCTAAATTGTTCATATTTTGTATCAAAATTCTTCAGCGGTGTTGTTGCCTATGTGCGAAAATTACAACTGATATGGAAAACGAATAGCTAGATGTTTTGGAAAAAATGTGAATTGGCTACCATACCCGCTATACCAATGAAACATAGAATAGGGCACAGAAATGCTGGTGAAGACTTATTTTAATCGATTAGACGACTCTCTTATTATTGCAAATGCGAATCAGTAAAGGGAAGGCCTTAATGGGGATCTAACACTTCAACCAATTAGTTCATAGTATGGCATCCAAATGTACGATGTCGATAAGATGTTTAGACGGCAGCAACCTTCCAACGAATTGTGTGTAAATTTCCACACATTCTGTCCATTACTTTATTTATTACAATCGTTTTATTGACACTGCACATGAAATCCCGATTTTTTCATTGTTTCACAAAAGCAAAAGTCATAGGATGTCATTATCTAAAAATCGAACGGATCGCTGAATAGACGCAATATCTATACGTCATTCTGCGAACTTATTGAGTGATGGGGTATTTATGCAACAAAATGCTTGCTTGTTAAAGTCGCTATTACGAGAAGAGTGGTGTCAATTATTTAGGAACGAAAAACCGTTCAAAGCCATCAATTTAAAATGAACGTATTTGACTTAGTTCCGGCAAACGCGCATTATACGATAATAACAAAAACTATTAAAAGGATTTAATGAAAAATTTGATTGTAGCTAAAAATAACTTTTCAAAACCGTATACCATTTGCGATAAGAGTATGTTAAGGCGATGTAAACTTGTGCAACACCCAGAACAGGACTTGCCTAACGCCACTTGTGTTATCCCAACTGTATTACGCTCAATTTTGAATTATGGTTAATTATGTTTGCTCGTCGGTTGTCGGTCCTCGTATTCTTGTGTTCAATCCATGGGCATAATAATAAATGAACGGACGAAATATAGACGAACTGCATCCATTTTCTTAAATTGGCTTGCCTTTCGGATCAGACCCCCTTCTCGAAGAGATGCCATCGGAAGTAAACCTTCACTTTTTATATTTAATCATTAAGATAAGTGATGAATTATGTTAGATGACTTAATGCAGGATATTTATCATTCGGTTTGTTCGGCCACAACGTCTTAACACGCTTCTTTTTCCTTTTGGGCAAAAACGTGATTCCGTTCACTTACTATATTGGGAAGCACACCCAGAAAGTTATATAGTATATGCCTTAAAGCGAGTCTTTGATATCCATAATCTTAAATCACTGCATTAAAGTTTTAAAATACTTTCATAAGCGTAAGTTAATCGAGACCAATTTTGCTTTCACCTTTTTGCTGACTTGCTACCAAACACGCATATATACTCTTTCAAGTCATATGTAGGCAATGTTTGTAGGCAAGTAACGCACTACATACATATTATCCTAGAAATTTTAATCTCTTTTAGCTTTCGGGTTAACGATCTGCTACGGAGTACAAATTCTCATTTTATTCTCATTGTGGGCAGACCACACACTTTTCAATCCTAATCTCTGGCCATCAACCACAAACTCAGAATACATATAATATAATATTGTGTTCGAGAGTTACGACTAATATTCAAGTTAAATTGTGCGACTATATCAGGAATATCAGGAATATTTTTTTTATTTTAAATTATCACCACTGACAAAAGACAACTCCGGGAACAAGATTTTAACTCGATTGAAGACGTAAAAGCTAAATGGCAGAAGGACAGCTTTGAAGGACATTCCGGAGACCGACTATAACAACTGTTTCGAGGATTGGAAAAACCATTGGCATAATAAATAGATTTAAAAAGAGATAAAACTAAATTTGTCTCACGTATTGAACGTAGTGGAGTATATGGCGTTGCACCTCTTCAAGATCATAAGCTTGCTGCGCAGTAAACAACATTCGAAGTAATAATAATAAGCTTGGCTAAACCGACTCATAATCTAATATTGATCGAAGATTTATATACGTTAACAAATTCTCTGATGCGTGCTTTTGGGTGTGTTTCATACTTTCATCCCTCTTTTATAAGTATAAAAATAACGCAAAAAAGACTGTGTTCATTAATACATGTGTTTAAATGTTTTCTACTGGGCGTATGCGTAATTAAAATGCAATTTCTTTGAACAATATCTTATACGCTTTCACCTTATGACACTAAACAACTTCACAAAAAAAAAAAAAAAAAAGAAAAAAAAGAAAAAAAAAAAAAGGAAAAGTTTATATTTTGTGTGTTGTTATGCTTTATCCCGAACACTTATTTAAAGCAATTAAATACAATTAAGGGTATTTCCTATTTGGAAAGGGGGGGAAAAAAAAAAAAATTATTTCTCGAGTTGCTCGTAAAATAAAACGTAATTTATATATGTTTGGAAAAAAAAAAAAATGTACTTTTTAATTACATAAAAGTGTTTGAAATAAATATTCTAAGCTTGGTTTGACTTTGAATTTATTCATAACTTACTACTCGTGTGTGAAGCAAAATAAAAAACAAAACCGTATAAATTATAACTATCAACAATAACTTGGGTGCACAAATTTAATGATTGACAGGTTGTGTTAAGGGATATAATACGTGCACTGCTTCGCTTGTCACACAGCGAACGCTTTGCTTGGCATTTATTATAACCATACGAACAATATCGTACATTGTAACAAATATTTCATTGTGAGATTTTGTTTAATGAAATATGAGAAAAAATGCAAACACAATTCTATCCATTATATAAATGCGTAATACTTGCAATGAATATACTTGGAAAAAACGATTTGTAAGAGTTAAACAAATGCATACACATTCCGTCCTAAATCTGACTTTTATACTTAAAACTTGAGCGTATATTCCCAACTCAATACGCCTACTAAATGCTACAATATGAACATCAGGTCTCGAATACATTATTGATCGTATTTTCTAAGAGCAGAACAAAGTTTTCAAACTGTGACTTATCCATGTGAAAGTATTATCTTCGACCTGTACGTACTTGTATTATAACTCAGCGAACCGCTAAAATGTGCGAATTCAAGTTTTTGAAGTCAAGTTTTGATATTCGACTTTCGGGTCAAATAAAAGTCGAACACGAAAAGGAAAGGGGCCGTTCATTCCGTCTTTTATGTGATAACGAAAGACAGCATTGTTTTTTGCTAGCATTAAAGTGAAATTTACTACGAAGGAAGGAAGTACCATGAATTAAGTTTAAAGTCTACCGCCTCGCTTCATGGACATCAACTGGACGCAATGAAATAAAACAAACCAGTGCCAGCGGAATGCTAGAACCAAAAACTGATGTAAATGAGCGCAATACGTCAGGGATCTTGATATTGCAATTTTTTAATATGATTACGTTCAGGCCAGTATGAATGTGAAATTCGTTCAGAAAGGCTAACAGCTCTCAACTCTATGCTTCCCGCTGCAGTATGCCCCAGACATTACGCCTTTTCGCTAGCATTGTTGCAATCGATATCTTATCACTTGACTGAGCAGCGCTACGAACGTTACCCAAACTATGAGCCCTATCTGAAAACGTTCGGCTATTCTTTCGTCACGAAACTCATATTTTCTTAAAGTAAATTATTTCGCACTGTGCTTTTAAAATAAGCGCAGCTAAGCCGACAAACTATTTGAAGACGAAGATCTGCTCGCGTCATTAATTGGTTTGCAAAATGGTTGTAAATCTGCATAGTTTTTCATTATCATCACCATATGTCGTACGGTGTACGATACGCATGAAAAAAAATATGTAAAATTAAAAAGTGTTTTTTTTTTTTGGCTTTACATTTTAGATGCGCTAGCGTCCATTCGGTGTTATTATCATATCGATAATTGAATAACTGCATATTTTTATTTTTTTGGGCGTATACATCCCGTTATGTATGTCTATTCCCGTGGCAATAAGAGAAACTCATGAAAAAAGCGAAGAAAATATTGAAGCTATAGGCGAAGTGTTGATCACTGCTTAAGTTTAACGACCATCAGCTTTTTGAGGACGTGCATATTTTCGCTAGCAGTTGATGATGTGTGGATCTGTGGTATAAACTGAATAATTTGAAGCAATCGTTAAAAGTAATACGAAAAACGTTTTTTACAAGAAAGTCTGTAAGCAATTTACACAAAGTTCCTACTGCCGAATTTTGCTTTTTGCCGAAAGAGGATCATGTTTCACGCAAAATGACTTTGTCAAGAATCACACACACATTTGATGAAAATCGCAAAACGAAGGCGTAACTAAAATGCTGGTCTCCCGGACTTTCTCTTTATATGGGTAAGGGTGCGCTGACCGAGACCGTTTTCACTTTGAATGCAGTTCTCGTAGGAGCATAACGACGATGTGGAATGGCTTTAAAGATACTTCTACAGGCCAGTTATCTATACTAGTTTGCATTAAATGAACGTCAATAATAAAAAGAGAAGGACGCAGTAAATTGAGTGAAAAAATTAGCGTAACCTCGCTTTTATGTTGCTTTTTGTAGTTTTTGTAATTTTTTATTTTTCTTAATAATCGTTAAAAGGTACTATTATTAACCCAAGACCATTAGTTTCACATGACTAAATTTTGAATTAAAAATTTAATATGTTTTACAGTCGTTAAGTTACGCTAAGTAAAGAGCTTTAGTACAACTGTAGTCTAAAGGCGCACATGTCCGCCTACCTGGTTGTGTGCATACCTGTCGACATACAAGCTGATGTCATATATATTTAATGATGGCAAATAATATATTTATTTTTACGTTGTTATTGTTTAACTATTTACATACATATTAGTTGATTAAGTTTAAGGGTAAATATCACAAGCACACGTTTTCAAATTATATATTATACATGCGCTTAGCAAAATAAATCAAAACAGTAAAAACGGAAACATTTGCACATACTTTCATATACATCAACTAGTTATGTATTATATATTAAAGGTGTAGGTATCTAGATATCTAGACATCGCTAATATTGATAAAAGAACAACTATAACGATGCTTGATATTTTATACTCTACACTACGTCTTGTACAAAAGTATATGCGTTTAAGTTTATGCGGATGTCTGTCACGCCCCCCCAACGGAATTGAAATAGGCCCAGCTTTTATAATACCGATCGATTCAGAAAGTGATTCTGTCAATCTTGTCTGTCAATCTGTCCGTTTTTTTTCTGTTTTCGATTTACAAGTCATCATTTTTGACATATTTTGATACACTACTGGCCTGTTTTTCCCCCAAGGACAAGCACTACTGAAAATGATACGGCTCGGAGCAATTTTTCGACCATTACTTCTATAACGCCTTATTTTGAAAAGTCGCTGCATTAATAATATTAATGTAGAGTATTTTATGATTGATCGCGTCCCATTATAATCTTTTTACTTCCAAGCCAAAATTTTTGCGAATATAAATCTAAATGATTGGTAACAATTAAAGGATAATTTCATCTTTATTGATGTGTCTATTCATTTATATTGAAGCGTTCATCATAGGTTTCATAAAACACACTTTGCACACTTTAATTACACACATATTCCATTATTTCTCTATAAATCAATATTTCACATTACGTTCTTATCTATCTCCGGTTTTCTTTTTTTAAGAGATATTATATCATAACATTTGAAAAATGTTACCAACGTTTCAGTATATTTGAGACATGCAAACATTTTTGTTCATTTTGTTCACCGCTTATATATTATTTTCAGAGTTGCAGTATTTTTATAATTTATACAAATATTGCACGTGTTTTGCATATACATTGATTTCATTACTGTTATACCGTAGATGTTTATTGTTGTTTTATTTATTTTTAATCTATTTTTGCATATTGTTTTTTCTCATTATTATACAAAGTTTGCTCTGCTCAGACGTTTTTGATATTTATCTCATTTGATTTATAAAAATGTGCTTTAAAGTCGTCACGTTCCTTCTTAATATGGAATGAGCAGATTCCATATAGAATGAATATATGTTGATTTTCAGGTAGATGCAAGTTTTTCAAATTAAAAATATTGGGGCATCAAATAATTGTTTTCTTGCTTTTGTTGTTATTTTTTTTTTTTTTTTTTTTTTTTTTAAATTTGTAATAAAAGCCAAACGGGAAAGATATCGACATGCATTTTTTATATTTTTTATTTAAAAAGGATTTCATGTAGCATTTGCGGTATAGCGGTATAATAATCGATGGGTCGATTTCAAGTTCTTCTGCGTATTACATGCGCCCGCACAAACTTAATATACCTGTGAATTACAAGCGATGGTCATTTACTTTCGGGATCACAAAATGGATGACTCTGAATCTAAATTTTCAAAATCTATTAAATGCTCTCCCATCCATACTTTGCCAAGAATGTCGAAGTAAGTTGCAAAGAAATGTGAGAAAAATAAGAAAACATAAACGAAAATGCAACGCAAACGCATCCATATTCATAACTAAATAAAAATAAAACAATTGTAGTACTGATTGCATCTACTGAACTCAAAAAACATTCCCTATATATATGCACCTTTCAGCTATGGTGGAACCACCAAATACAGTAGATGCCCCTTGCCTTAACATGGATGCCCGCTTGAGTGCTTAACTCCACACTGCCCGATACCATACGGTTTAAATAGGAAGCGTTAAGTCGCATCTCCCGGGAAACGAAACTACCTCCATTCCATCACATTGAAAGCCCAACTACTCCCGGAATACCGAAACGCGGTTACTGGTACGGGGACATGAGCCACTACATTTCTCTTGAGACAATTGGCGGTTTAACTAACAACTCGATATTAAATCCCCCCCGGAATTTTGAATTAACCATAGCCACCAATGAAGAACTGTGAAAAAGATCTCACCGCCTCTCGCCTCTCGCCTCTGACAATCTTGCAAATTGTACTAAAGCAGAATGTGAATACTTTAGGCAGCATATGGCCACTCTGCCATACCGGAATCTTTTACACATCTCTGATTACAGTCCCTTCTATCTCCGACATCTCTTTTATAGCCGACATCGATGCTCTTAAGTCAGGTAAATTCAAACGAAAAATTTCTTGCCGTACATTTTTTGTCTTTTTTGTAGGGGCTTCCCTGCGTTCGGTAAGACGTCAATTAAATCAAAATTGGACCGAGAAATCGTTAAACTATTAGTTAATGCGCTCTATAAACGTTAGCTTGTTAGTTACATTCGCCGCTAGAAGTACAATTCAGCTGTTCCCCTTCTAACGCTCCGGGAATAGGCACCGTGAACCCCACCCTTAAAAATTATCTTGACTTAATAATATTAGTTGGTGAGCTTTGTCTTGTCGACTCCGAAATTCGGAATTTCAAAAAAAAATTCGCACCTTGAACCAAGACCTTTACAGTTTAATTTCACATATCAAACATGGTGAACATGTAGCGCTGCAAATGGTAAGTACGTAAGAAATTTGCTTAGAATGAATTTTTGAAACTTATTTTATCATCGCACCAATGCTTGAAAATTGTAGCGTATTTGGTCGACTATCGAGTTAACTGGGTCCGCTATTTTCTTTCTTCGTTTTTTTGCTTTTAAAATTATTGAGCGAAATATTATTTGCATGAAAACTTAAATCCACATCTGCCACGAAGTGTAAATTACAATTTCTCCCATTGGTCCGAGTTTATGTATTCTTTCCGCGTTTGAACCATACTTTGGTTTGTGTCTATAATGAATTGTAAATGATGATCTTTTGCTTATTTTTAAACGCCAATCGTACACAACCTTTATGCCAGTGGTCGTCTCAATAATATTATATTATTATGTTGTACGTTTAGGCTACGTCAAGAATATATATATATATATACCCTATAGGATCTCTGAAAGGGTATTTGAAAATATTTCCATTCTATTTGCTGCCTTTGAGATTTATTTTAACATTTGTGCTCGTTTCCTTTGTTAAATTTATTTTTCATAGAGCATCATGTAAAGATGACAACAAAGCACGCTACAACAACACTTATAATTCGTCGAAATTTCTTATACAAATTCCTAAATCGGTTTGTTCGTATGTGGTACAGCCAAATGTACGATCATTCAATCGTCTCGATTGAACGAACAATTGAACGATCTGTAACAAAATTCAAAATGGCTTGACAAGGTTCACACCGATTCCTCCAGTTGCCCATAAGCCAAAGAACTAGGGACAATGAAAAACTTATTGCGATTCTAAGCAAAAACGGTTAAGAAACCGAGTTTTAGTGAATATAGAAAAATAGTAAAATATTAGGCAGTCCGGAAATATCTTGCGGTAAAATGATTTTTTTTTTCTATAAGAAAGAAATTTTATTAAGTTGTAATATATTTGACGTTTTGTGTGTAATAATAAGCGTTCACTTTTCAAGCAGTTTCGTTATACCCTTCGCATAAAATTTCTGATCTTACACCTGAGCCTGAATTGAAAGTTTTGCCGGAACGAAAGAGACGATAATTGGATGGTGCAATAACAGGACTATAAGATGTATATGGTAATGCATCTCAGCCGAGTTCTAATCATTTTTAGCCGACGAGGAAAGAAGTATGAGAAGTATTAAGTATTGTCGCAGTGAAAAACAATATTTTTTTTCAGTTGCGCAATCCTGAGCGTCTTTGCTGCAGGGTTTCATTTAATTTGGTTAATTGTTCACAGTGTGCTTCAGAATTTATTGTTCAGCAGATACTAATGCGTTGTGTTAAATGAATTTCTTTTAAATCATGTGGAGTCCAAGTATCCATCGTTTTCAGATATCCCGATCACTAACAGTTGTTTTGAATGAATTGCGTTCGTCCGTAACCAGACGAATCCGCAAGAAATTTTCAGGCTACCTAGTACATCGCTATATAGGGTGATGGAGTTGGCTAAAAAGTGCAATTTACTTATTGAACTGCGATGGGAATCTGAGAAGTATTTGTGCGAAATCTTAGCTTATACGAGTTGTTTATAGGCTGGAGAATATACATCACTTTACTGTATCTTTGGATGGGTTACGTCCATCTTCAAATTTGATTAGTGGCGATCAAGTAAGAATAGAATGAACCCAACTTTATCGACACTTATCAAGAATATACACTTACACTTTATAAGACGTCCTGCGACCATTTCGAGATGTTGCCGCAGAGCGTAATTCGTATTATAGTGTGTTGAATAATATAGAGATTTATTTACCTGAAAATGTTATTTTTAACGCACCAGTATACGTTATCTCAGTGAAAACTCCTTTCGGGATTTAAACTGGCTTGGATTTTATAGAAAGAAAATCTAATTTGCGAGGGAAAATCTTTTTTCTATTTAGTTTGGCAGATGGCGCTGTGATATTATGCGGTGAGATCAACAAATGGATGCATTGCGATATACAAAACGCAAATAACTATGACGCAGATTGGGCAAATCATTAATATCGCTGACTAGCACTTGAATATGAATAGCACTCCCATTTGGGAAAGTCAAGTGAGTCAAGTAAAAAGTTCAAGCAAAGAAAGCCATCACAGGGGGATTCTACCAACAATCACTATTAGTGCAATTGAACCGAAAAAAGTTATGATCTGCAGTTAGCAGTTTTCGCATTAGCAGCACTAGATTGGAATGAGCTCCTTCTGATTTGATATCTGTTTAAATCTCTTGAATCTTTACCTAGCTATGCAGTGCTTCAAGTCTGTGATGATGCCTTGAAAGGATAAGCGGTCGATAATTCCCGGAACTGACGCATACATATCAACTGTAATATGAAATCCCTATTGTTTTTGAAGAGAGTGGCAATCATCAAACAAGGCCTCTCCAAATTTCATCGGCTTTAATGATCCCACTTTTGCTGTCTGCAAAACGATGAGAAAATGCGCGAATTTTACGTTAATTAAACGCTACCGCTTGGTTGATTGGGGAACAATACTGTTGAAATTCACTACTCGGTTTTAAAACTCTTTGGACGAACTGTTTTTCGTCGAAAACAATAATTTTTTCGTGGCTTATTTATCCATTTCAAAGGAATTCGTACAGACACTGATTATAGTGGACACCCGGAAAAAATGTGGATACACCCGAAAGGATTGAAAAAAGCACAATAAGAATTATTTTCATTAATTCGAAAAGTGAAGCTGGTAGAGGTCGCTGATATGGTAAAGGTATCGAAATGATGTCGTCTTCATTACTTTGCATGAAAATTTGGAGATGAGAAAGCGAATTTTTCAAATTGCTACCGCATGGAACAAAAACATCAAAATTTCACCCACCACTCTATGGTCGAGATCTGCTACCCCCCCCCCCCCCCCACCACTCCCCTAAGGAAACCTTAAAAATATGCTCCAAGGAAAATAATTTAGATGAAAGGATGAGACCATCAGTGCAAATTTCGGGGGTCTTGAGAAAGAGCTGCTTACAAAAAACAACAATAAACATTAGGCTGACCATACCGTTTTTGAAGGGGGCGAAAAACGCTTTTCTTTTTCTTAGTCGAACTCGTTCGTTTCCGAACTAATTAAGGCGAACATTCGCTTACCCCAGCTGCAAATTTAATCAATTTCACTTTACTTTGACAAGAACTTTGGCTATGAGTATCGCCGACACCGTGCCGCTTAAATATAAGAGACGTTTATATTTATTTTCATAAATACCCGTTAAATAATGACGTATCCATTTCTTTTTCGGTGGTGGCAATAAGTTATCCGCATTATCACAGTTTTGAACGGAATTCAAATCATTTGATCTATTGACGAAATTTTCAGCACGTTTATGAGGTAAACGCTTTTCGCGGCGTGTTACATGCGTGTTACGCGCTGAAAGCGTTTTGCAATTTAAACGATTTAACGAATTATAAAAATATTCTTTTGAAGTTTTTAAAGTGTTCTCAGGATGACAACAACTAGTAAGGCTGGTGGTGGTGGCTGTTGTTGTTGCTGGAATATTTATAAATTGTTTTAACATTTGAAGGGTCTGATAATAATTTGCGAATTGAGCAACGGTTGCATGAGCTGTGGCTCTATGCATATGCGTTATGTCTGTCCTATTAATCCCACCACTCGTTTCCGTTAACTGCGTATTCTGTGAATTGATATGTAAACGTAAGAAAACATCATTCAACAGATTTCCAGTTGGTGGAATATTTGAAACATGTGCCGGTTGTATGGATAACGTTCTTGGTGTTAAAGTTTCCATTAACATATTATTGAGATTGAACAAATGACGTTCAAGATGGTAAGGTATTATTAACCCATGACGAGGCAAATTCCAAAACGTAGAAGGCATTATAGATCTTGTTAAAGTTAATGCATGTTGATGTTGTAGTTGTTCTAACATAGCAGGCGGCAACATGTCCATTAAACGATTTAAATACACTTTTTCTAAACCAAATAATTCTTCTTCCATATCTTTAGAGCGCAATATAAAAGAATAAAAGTCCTTGTTTGGAATTTTGCAAGACGGGTGCCACATTATTTATTACGTTCTTTTTTTTAATTGGTATGTATATAAACGGACGCGCGCGCGTGGGTGTGTGTGCTAATTTTTTATTTATTTATTTAAAACAATTATTTAATATTTTCATAATTTTCATCGATTGGAGGCATTTTTTTATCTTTCTGGTTTTTAGATTTTAATTACAAAATTTTAATCGTTCGGTATATTACTTCACAACGTTCGAATTTTCTGAATGCCAACAACAACTGCACACGCGAACAACTATTGTGCAAATGATTTGGTTTATGTGTTTTTTATTAGCAATTTGCGACAATACACAGAATTAAACATATAAACACACATACGTGCTCTACTCAGCTCAGCTCATACACATACACATACACATACACGCTCGCATATTCATGCATAACTAAAGCGTTAAAATATCCATTACCAATGCAATGTCATATACTGCACTTTTCACTACTACAGCAATCAAAAAATGCAATGACAATACAAACGACAAAAACAATATGTACGTATATAAAATGAAAATAAAAAATAAATAAATACATAAAAACATAAAAAACATGGTCATGTGTGCGTAGAACATCAATGAATGTGAATGATTACTTGACATAGCTAACTTGGAGCTGAAACGGTGACAAACATCTGAATTCAATAGGTTGTACCTATGCACACACGCACACATCAAATATGAAATTGCTTTTGTATGCTAAACTCATTCAGTCTTTCTCATAAACTTATATCGCTTTAGTTGATATATCGCTAGTAAAACCAAGTCAAGCCAATCCAATCGCTACTGGAGCAAGGTAGGTACACTAACTTTGTCATTTCTTTATAACAGTTGAAAATAAACATTAAAGAGGCACTGCATAATACATATACATATACATATTTATATATATGTATATATATGTATATATATATATATATATGTATATATATGTATATATATATATATATATATATGTATCCCTGATCAATGCGAGAAAATTTATAGCGAGTTATACAGTCGGCGATTAAATCATAGTCGAGTCGAGTTAAACTCGAATTATTTGTTTTCATCGCATCGAGAATCGATTTTGACCAACACCCATCCAATCGTTCATGCCTCTAACACCTATAGAAAGGAATATTTTCATTGTTTCATTGTTGACAAAATATAATTCCTCAAAAGCGTTTCTCTTGGACAAGTTTTTTATGCATATTTAGATCAAATTTGCGCAAATGATATAATTTTGGATGTCAGTTCATCTAGGACTCTACACCATTTAATGTGAACTAATTTATTATTTAACTTGGCTTAATCAAGATCGTTTATGGTTTATGGTTTTTTTTGTAAGGCATAATCATAAACAAATTTGCTATGTCGATAAATAATAGGATTAGGATTAATTAAGGTAACCTGTTAATATATATTTTTTATTTTTTATATTGTAAGAAAGTTGACATATCTGAAAATAACGAATAAATTTGAATAATGAAAATTGAAATTCTTGTTAAGAGGAAATTGTGATCGGTGTACATCTTTTTTATAGACTATTTTTATCACATTTATCACATCTGTGTGAAACAACTGAATTATCGACTCCACACTCGCGATTCGGCGGAAAATTTTTATTATTACCAAACATGCCCGAATCCGGAGAAATAAATAGCCTATCGCCGCAGAAAAACAACAACAATTCACGTATTGCTGCGAAGGTACCGTTCCACCTTTGTGGAAGGCTAACCCAACCACCTTTGGTTTAACCAATTGGAGAGCGAAAGTTAATATAGAAGCAGAAACCGGAATAAAAGAGCATCATATCTACGTTGGTATCATTTCAAGTTTGAAAACAAGTAAATCTATTCGTCAAAGTGGAAAGACGTCATCATTTTTGCGCGACAATTCTTCAAACAATAAATTTCTCATAGATACACGAGTCAGTCAGATCAGTAATTCCGCCATATTTCCCTCAAAAACGCTCTAAACCACACACAAACAATTCCACGTTCGAGCTGCAAATAATTCAACTATCAGAACTTATGGCGACTTTGGCATTTAAATCTTAATTCGAGACAAGAATTTTTATGGAAATTTTTTTAATGCAAATATTCCACAGCAACAACAACAATTATCAGTTCCGACTTTTTTAGCGACAGCCTATGAAAATTAAGCACAACTTTATTCATGTCAATCAAAAATTATATTTTGTCTGTTAAAAGTTGGCCAGATCCTGCAAAATTCATCAGTTCATTCTCTATTATCGGAATTTAATGAAGACATCCTTCTCGATCTCTTTTATCAAGCATTGTGCAAAAGAAAGAGAAATTAATTCAATTTAAAATCATAGTCATAGTCGTAGATAGTAATCAACTAAAGTGTAACGTCCGAATGGACAAGTCGCCATTTTGGAATTTGTGTGACGTTCCTGCAGTGGGGAATTGTTGACCTGCGTTTTTAAGTTTACTTGCTACTTGAGAACGGCCACGCAGTCCAAGTATACCGTTTTCTCTTTGCCTTGAATAATTTATCTGATAATTGAAAAGGTTGAAAGACGGCACGACAAAGGTATAAAATGATCGCGAACAGGAGGCTGTGAATGTGGACGCATGGCTTCAGAGATGCATGTAATCCCTTTGTAGTTCATCATTGTTAAGGGGGAGGAAATAAAAAATTTTGCTGAAACGAATTTTGCTTTGCAAGTGCGGTTTAACCAGTTTGTAGACATCCTTGATGTATACAAAATTACAGAAGGTACTCTTCTCAAGGTGTATTTTCATAATCTTTGTCTCTTCGCTTTCTTTCTGATTGTACATCTGTCCGTTCGTGAAAGTAGAAAAAAGAAACGCATAAAAAATGAAAAAAAAAAAAACAAAAATGATGGCCAGAACGAGGAGAAAAATGGTTCCGATTTTTAGCGATCATTTTTTTTTTTTCAAAAATATGTACTTTTCGTACCAGGAATTCTTACTCTTGGTAATGATCTTCAATTTTGAATTCATATCCTGATGTACTGAAATGTCCACAAGAAATCTTTTGAAATAAACGAGAGCGGCCGTGATGCAAAAAACAGATCTTCATCTTCTTCTTCATGTTCTTTCCATTAATCGGCACAAAATATGCCATTTTGCTCTCTCAAGAGTTTACGATTTCAAAAGCTTTATAAAACAGTTACAAAAGCTCCGCAGCAAATTATCTTTTAAGCTTTGATTCGATCGACTCATAATGACTTCCTTGCAGTGATCTAGGTCGGACATAGTCATATCGTGTAAGTTGAATGCTCGTCCTACATCATATTGGATTTTACGTTTTATTTTAGCTAAGACTTCTTGCTCAACATGGCTGGAAAGTTATGGGCGTACTAAGAACATACCTGCATATCTTGTGTCAATTCTGTTAAAACGATTATCAATTAACGAGTACAAGCGTGTGGATTACGTGTTTGAGCTCGTAACCGTTACGAACAACAAAGACGAGGCGAACGTTTACCATTTCATGGCTTTCTTTAAACGTTTTATGCCATTTCGACGGATGGGTGTTAGACATACACTAACTGCTGCATGAAGAGGTCTTTTGCAATATTTTTGACGATCTGACCAAACGCGTGCTCATAACTATGCGCAATGGATGAAAGCGTAACACTTACCGATCAGGCACACACCTACAAGGGCGCAGCCACTCTCACTCTCTGTCCACTTCTTTCTGACCATTACCATGTTACACGTATAAGCGAAATGCCCTAATTTATTGGCCACATATATAACTACGCATGTATATGTATACATATATTTTATATAAAAAAATATATATTTTGTTCGGATAACTTTTCTCTCTGCAATTTTCGCAAGCTTTGATGAACACAAGCAGCAGCTTTAAACACATTGAATGATAGATGGCGTTCGAATTCGATGTGACAAGTGATTGCTGAGTGTTATGGATTTAGAGAAAAAATGTCGTGGCGGTGTTCTTCACGTCTGTCCTTAGTGTGGTAAATTACGAGCACTTTGTGCACTAAATTATAATTCAAAAATTGAGAAATGTTCGAACAGCCAGTGATAAATTGACAATAAATGATATGCGCCGGCGTGAACGTTTAAAAAGTGGAGTTAAATTACTAACAGAAATAAGGAAATCGAATTGGACTCGTACTATGAAAAGAGTAAACTGCAATGCGCCCCTAAATGAACTGAGGAGTTCAATATCGTGAAACCATTTCAAATAGTTTATAAAGGAAAGCAACGTCGCTCTGTTAGGAAACAGTGCACGCTTTCCTTGAAACTTGTATTGCGTGTTTTCGCTTTTTACTCTCTTCTACTCCTTCATATACTTTCTTACTATTTTCTATACACCGCATATGCTACATTACACAGGTACAGTATGTCATACTGCCAGTGAAACCATATAGTTATCGCAAGAGTAGCTTTATGACAAAGGATATGAGCCACCTACCGAAACCGTAAGACTTAATGCTAATGAAAAATTATTATGCAATCAATCAAAGACTTTAAAGTAGAATTTAGAGAGAGAGAGAGAAAGAAAGAAAGAGAGAGAGAGAGAGAGAGAGAGAGCGAGATAGAGCCCGCGAGAGAGAAACAGACTGAAGAAGAAGAAGAAGGAAGGAAGGACATTGCCAACATTTGACAACACCAAAATCGAAATTTTTAAAAAAATTAGAAACTTTGTTGGTGAAGTGAAAGCGCACAGCAAAGGTCGGAACGCTTACTTGTTAGACGTTTTGTAAAGCACTGCAAGTCTCATTGCAGTTCCTTATAATAAGATAAAAATATTCGAATATATAAAAAAAAGAAATGGTTTTTATAATAAATTTTAAATTATTAAACTTCTTTTGGAACCACCCTATTCGTATACACAATATATATCGTATACACATATATATACATATATATATATGTATGTATATGTATGTATGTATATATGTATATATATGTATGTATATGTATATATGTATATA
>KK502456.1:949463-994135 GCA_000688735.1 Glossina austeni
ATATATATATATATATATGTATATATATATATATGTATATATATATATATGTACATATATGTAACAGTTTTTATTATTATAAATCGGCAAATTGCACAAAATGTTGAAAAACTATAACAATATAACAGTTTCCTCATATAACTCTAATCCAATGCAAGTAATGAATAATAATGAAAAGTAGTACGCGACCATTGAAAAAAAAAAATACATAAATAAAAGAAAAAAAGAAAGAAACACTCGGAAATTATCCGCAAAATCGCAAATCGAAAGATTAACACTATTGTAGATACAAGAGAACACGAGAGAGACCAATAGAGAGAGAGAGAACAGGAGAGAGGGAGAGAAAGAGAACAGGAGAGAGAGAGAGAGAGAGAGAGAGAGAGAGAGATTAAGAGGTTGTGAGTAACATTAGTTAAGTGATAATATTAGTAAACTTTTGTTTCTTTCGCTTAACTATATTAAATAAATGTCAGATATCAACGTATTTGTCGAAAGAGGTTTGGAAAACGAGAAGAAACAAAGAAAATCCTAAAATTCGTACAAAGTTCATTGACTTGTTGTTTACATGTGCTACACAACACGATAATAATAATCAACAACAAGCACTCACCGCACTGCACATAATAACAACAAACACAAATACATGCCTACACTGAATTTAGGTGTGCATGCATCTGTTCGCATAGTGTATTTGGATGTTTTTGTTGGTTGGGTACTATCAATGCGCTGTAAATGCTCGCAGCACTACCGACACATAAATAAATAAATAAATAAATAAGTATTGTGATTTAAAGTGTGTGTTTGTTTACTCACAAACACATTTAGCTCCCTTATGCATTCATTCGAAGTACAAAATTTTCATCAACACAATAGTAGCGAAACACCAAAAAAAAAAAAAAAAAAAACACAATGATAACAACAACACCGTTGGCCATGTTTTAGCAAACATGATTTATTGTCGTTAATGTAACAATAAAAAAAAAAAACAAACAAACAGAGAGCGAAATAGAGAGGGAGAGAGAGATTAAGATACCGAGAGGGAGCATAAACTTCAAATTCAAAACTCTTTTCACATTATTTTTGTACGAGCAGAACGCAACAAGTTTAGATACATATTACACAAAACCGGTATTAAAAGAGTGCTGATAGAAAAACTATGGATAAGTAACAGCGGATTGTAGAAAAACAAGATATGTATTTTCTTGCTTTTTTTTTATTATTTTTTTTTTTTTTTTTTTTTAATTTTTTTTTAAATACAACAACACGTGGCCTTACATTTTTATTTACTCCGTTACTTTTTTTTTTCCCATAAGAAAATGATTTTTTATTTTTTTAAAATTTCTTGTACTATTCATTGCAATATAATCGCACCATAGCTGTGTATACATAACAAGTACATTTTTTTTTAAACAAAAACCGAATTAATTTATCTATCATTTATTTAATTTTTTTTTTGTATGATTTTGCATTTCTTTTATTTTCGGTATCTTGCATAGAACAAGAAGAACCCAATAGCTTACAACATGTGTAAGAGCATCTGGCGATTGTATGTATGTATGTATGTATATTGTAAACAAGGTCAAAACAAGTTTCTGTTGCTTTTCAACCGCATGCATTCACGCACCCATACACCATACGGAAAGCAAACAATTGTTAATAACGCCTTCTTCTTTGCGGTAATTTCCTATTTAATAGTAAAACCAACGCAAATGTTTTAACAACCACCACTAAACATGGACGCACATATAAACGAATGAGCGCTAAAGAGAATAATTCTACCACTTGGTAGCATATATTTTTGTCTTTTGCCAAAAAAAAGAGCACGATGGAAAAAGCAGAAGAGAAACAAAAACAAACTTTTCTTACATTGCAGGGTAACCTTC
Organism: Glossina austeni; assembly: GCA_000688735.1. Classification (NCBI taxonomy): domain Eukaryota; kingdom Metazoa; phylum Arthropoda; class Insecta; order Diptera; family Glossinidae; genus Glossina; species Glossina austeni. Next base: position 951,347 of record KK502456.1, read on the forward strand.
TCAAATAAATTACATTTTCGGCATAATTGCAGTTATGTGAACGTCTCTAACGAAACTCTTACCAAAGGAATTACTATTGAAAAGAAGCCTAACTACCATAGTAGATCAAGTCCGTGGTAAATTTAATTTTAATTCATAACGTAAGAGAGATTTTGCACTGTTCCAATTTGGATTAACTCATTCTATCACCCCGGCCGGACTAAGCTAATCCTGCTAATCTATAAAGTTCATCTTTCCTCCCACATATCCCCTTTTAATATGAAATTTGAAGGCGATATCTTGTTAAGCGAGCAATTTTGTTAAGTTGAAATAGGAAATTTCCTCAAATGTCTCAATAATATTAAAACTCAATCAAAAAGATAAGAGTAATGTTAAGAAACGAAAATTGAAGACTTTACAAAATTCGCTTCCACCACCTTAAACCAGTACATAACGAGTGAGAAACTTGTATTCAATTGCGGCTGAAATTTGTATACCGACCATCTGTACTTCGAAAGAAATAAGAAAATTCTATACGGCTAAGACCGAACCTTTTACATCCATCTCGTTTATCTTAAGAAAGACTGGAGAAAAAAGGGGAAAAAGTGAGTAGGCGTATCTGATCTTTAGCATATTTGTACAATACCCGTTGGAAATTTTTATAATGTACGCAGCAGTTTTAGTATTAAGCAAAAAATGCTAAAAGCAAAGGCGCAAAGCAAAGAATTTCTAACTCTTTGTCAAATTTGAAGCTGATATCTTCAGTTTTGTGACTCAGGGAATCTTTATCGCAGACATAATACAGGCGGACGGACATACGGTGCTTAGTTTGATTCAGAATTTGTTACTAATCGAGAACATAATAAATAATTTCCGAGAAAGATATATGTATACCCCACCCCCCTCCCCCCTCCCCCGCCCCTTCGGCTCTTTCCCATGCAATAGATATAGAAATTACAATGTCTAGTAATTATCCACATGAGTAGCCGAGTAGTGACTACCAAGTCAGTATTCGCGGGTTCAAATCTCAAGTGCGGTAGACTTTTCTTCGGTCAGCAGGTATTGTGAGTGCTCGGGCTGGTAAAGGCATAACATTTACCGCTTGAGCACAAACTCACCAGGCTGCGACCACTATCTCCCTATTTCTTTCTCTTTCTTTTCTCCTTCCCAACGGTCACCGTATCACACTAGTAGGAAAAAAGAAAAAATTAGAAAAAAGACGGTCTAAATTAGTATTAGAAATCTTTTTCCTATTATTTTTTAAGTGGTCCTATAAAATGAAATATTAAAATTAAGAGTTAAGCAAAATTGTCGGCGTGTCTGGGGACTAACAACAAAAATTTGCGCATTGGTCCGACTGAGCTGTTAACTTTTAAACCAATATCTTCGATGACTTCATTACTCTCTTTTGGCTTTAGCGGCGAGTCCTCTCTATTTCAGAAATTCGACTGTATGTGAGAATAATGGAGTTAATTAAACTTGGAAATGTTACGCTGCTTATCATTAAAAAACCTATGATCCTTAATCCAAATGTTAAATAGGGAAGGAAAATTTTGATGATTGTCAAACTCTCTCTTCAACAGATTTTAGTTGTTGCTAACCTAACGTGCTGTGCGCCATCTAAAATTTGAAGCAAAAGCATACTCTGTCAAACGCTAATAGATGAGCCTAACATCAATCATAAATTCTAAGATTTTTATTTTTGTTTGAAGTCATGGTCGACACTCGGGCTACTTGTCTTTACTTATTTTCAAAATTATGATTCTTTAAAAAAATGAAAAAATTCATAAATAAAAGACACTGCAGTAGGCCGTGGCCCACCTCAGAGTTATTTATCTAACAACATTTTATTTCTTCAAAATAATGCGTTATTGGTATGCGTTCGAAAAAGGTTTCCCGATCCGAACAATTTTCAGTAGTCTTTGTCATTGGGCCGATGCACGTCAGTGTACCAAATTTTATCAAGAGAGCCCAAAAACCCAAAAAAATGTTGATTGAGCTCCAAAAGGACGCACAGACGGACGCACAAATGCTTAAATCAAATTTGAAAATAATTCTGAAACCAAAAGGACACACAGACGGATGCACAAACGCTTAAATCAAATTTGAAGATAATTCTGAAACGATCGGTATAATAAATGGTGGATTTATCTTAAATCCTTCCGATTATTGTATACACCCGCACAAATTTAATATCAATTTATATCACAACTGGTATTGAATATAAAAATTGAAGAAATTAAAAATTGTTGAGACTATCTACATATCAGTATATGTATATATATATATATATATTTTTAATTAATATGTTGTATAAAAATAAAAGCCTCTATCGGAAAGCTTACGTTTCACGCTTTGGTAACTCTATCGAAGATTATTTTTAAAATTCCAACTTACGCAAAAGAGCAAAGCGGAGAAAAAGAGAGATAAAGAGAAAGAGAAAGAACAGAAAACACCGAAACACAGTTGTTTATTTGTGATGAATTTAAACCGATAAGCTACTTTTCTATAACAATCTTATCATGGACACATGAGTATATGGGTATTATTTATGCAGCTATAATAAATGCTTATAGACATGCCCATCCTGTAAAATTTTATGCAATTATTAATAGAAATCCGTATTCGTGCATACGCATAGGAATTGATCTCAGCTGCACGCTTGACACGTTAGCTTTGTAAATATCTAAACGACATTATTATCATATGTTCCTTATCGCTTGTCGAGAGATGCAAGTTCTTTTAATTTCGTGATTACAGTATGCAACTCACACAAGCTCCCATAAATTATACGGATTTTTCACTGCAAGATTTTACCACCCAAGCAAGGAGCTTGCTTGTGTAGAGTTTTAATCAATTTCTGTTAATTCAATTTAAATATTTTTTTTTTTTGTTTTTTTTGTGTTTATCAATTACTCAGGGTATATATATGCGAGCGTGATGATGGTCAGGAAAGATTAGTTAAAATGAAAGAAAAAGAAGAAGTTTTATTCATGTACGTCTGCCTTGAAAGTGGACACAATTTGAATGGCGGAAAACGCCACTGCAGATAAATTATTCTAAAGGAAGGCAGTGCGGGTAAATAAAGCGTAGCTGAGGTCGTGTTTTATACGATATGGTGACAACTCCACAACGAGTAATTGGTAATGCGATGTCAACTACCTAGTCCGGCTAAAAGGTACTTCTTTGGTGAATAGATCCGCTTTTGTCTGTATGGATATATCTATTAGGGATATACCGACATGGTATGCTACCTGCATATATACCTGCATGTAAGTACAACAACATTCCGTACGTTAAGTTTTAGAGAAACTATTGTCGCTCATGAGCATCTGTGCCCTTCGCTGTCCATCCCTGCGAAGTGTACGCTTACGTTGCTTAGATGTAGATGAATATCGCCTGTAATCGAATATTCCTTGCACTGCTTTAAAAGCTTAGGCTCTTGTTTGCATTTTTCGACACTTCGGAAACATGTCTTGTCCAGTGAAAGCAATTTTGTATTCTTGCACTCAGAATATCAAGAGCACCTGATCGATCTACATTGACACTATCGAAGGGGAGGGGTTGTTCACCACTTTCACCACATTTCTGTCGTCGGCAAACGAGTAAATAGGGTTTTCTGTCACGTATAGGATATCAGTACCAGTATGGGAAAAGGAGGAAAAACAGGCATTTAGGAAGAATTTGTTTAAATTATATTTGTAGACTACAACTTTCATCGAAGAGTTGTTCAGAAAAATCAGTATAAATCGTGAGAAAACGCTGTGGACCCTAAATGCAAGCGACTAGGAGTTAGAAATTTTATCGAATGCGTTGAAAATATCCAGCGCAATCACCTGACTTTCGCTGAAATGACGAACGGCCTGACTCCACTTTGAGGTGGGGAAGGATATTAGGCCACCACTGGAACGATTTCCGTGAAAGTTGTATTGCTCATCGCTAGTTAGATTGCTGTGTGCTAGATATTTTGTAAAGCAATGATGAATTGTGTGCCAAGTGACCAGGAATTGCGTCGCTCTGCCTATAGCGGAACTGATTGCAATTGTTCGATAGCTTGCAGGATTGGTAGAGTGGATTGCCCTTCTTGGGTGCTAGTTGGACATTGGCAATTTTCAAGCAAGTTGAAAAAATGTCTATATTGTAGCACTTTCTGAAAAGGCAAGTGTGGCAGTATGTGCTTAGAGCTATGGTTGAAATGCTAGCTGGCACTAGAGTTTTACAAGTGTTGGGATTTGTAAGGACTTTTTTAATGGCCCCCATTTGAGAGAAAAAGATAGGCATCGAACATTGAACTCTTTCAAGCGAGAATAATGCTTGACTCGTATGTGGTAAAAATGAGTTTGAAGCATAAGATGAATTTGGTCGAAATATTTGAAAATGGAAGGAGAAAACTATTTAATATAATGTATACAGGATTAGACATATGTTTTTCAACTCATAGCATTCCCTTGATCAAGAGGATATATTCACCTTACGAAATCTTTGATGTCTACTACTAAATGCTACGAAATGAATGCCAAAATGATTGTAATCTCCTCTCCTCCCTCCTCCCCACTCCCTTCCTTTTCGTAACACATTCAAAAAAAAAAAGTTTTGAGCGAAATTCATTAATAAGCGAAGGTATTTATTACAGCCATGTCACGTCATGTGCTAGCCGTTTAAGCAAATTAACAAAGGAGCTTGTGATTAAATTATCTTTCTCATCATTTCAATGGTCTAAAGTCGTTTTTATGTTAAGCTAATTTGAAAAATCAATTTTTTTTTTTTTTTTTTGTTCTATAGTTTCGTACGACTGTAATTAAATCAGCTATTATCGCATTAAAATGCGATGGATCCAATAATGATGTCTATTTATTACATTAATGCAGGTATATTTATTAATGAATGCGTTCACTTAGCCACCAACGAGCAAGTAGTACTTATTATTCTTTTCATTATTATTTCGATTCGGTTAATATGACATGAAAGCGGCACTCGAAACATGGATAACATAGAAAAAAAAAAAAAAAAAAATGTATAATTGATGCAAAAGACTTACCCAACACTCGGCCATCACTGGACCTGCCATTTAGGGGTGATAGCGTTACTGATGCAGTACCACCTGTTGCCGCCACCACAGCAATCGAATTGCTGCTGTTACTGCCAACACTGGCGCTACCACCATCACTACTACCTTTAAATTCATAATCGTGATGATTGGCATTTATTAATTGACTGTTGTTGCTGTTGTTGTTGTTATTGTTGTTGCTGTTGCTGTTGCTGTTGCTGTTGCTGTTGCGTTGCTGATGTATATGATGAGAGTTACTGTTGCCGCCACCGTTGCCACTATTAGCAGAATTGGTTAATGCAATAGCAGCAGCAGCAGCAGCGGCAGAAGCAGCAGCATGTTGATGTTGGGGATGATGATGTGCTGGATGATGACCATTGACATGTTGAAATGTAGCCGCTGCTGCAGGGGCCGACGATGAAACTTGTAGGGTGGTGGTGGTGGTGGTGGTTGCTGTTCCAGCATTGCCACCGCTTAACCCCACATGACGTATATTGGAATTACGTATATTTATGCTATGGTTAACCGTACTATGACTTGTACTATTATTATTATTATTGATAAGGTGGCCATTTGTTGTTGCTGCATCATAGGCATGCACTATGAAACGCGATTGTTGGTCGGAGTTGAGTAGAGCAGCAGGCACAGCTGATGCTGATAGTGGTGATAATTTTAATTTCTCTTGCTGCTCAATGTATTGAGCAGCTTCGAGGAGCGTTTTTAAGCCCTCCGACATATCAAGTTGAAAAACCAAATGGAAATGTTTCGTTTTTTTTCTTTGCTGAACTTTAAACGTTAAAAGAAACACTTTAAATAATTTATGTAACGCGTAATAAAGAATATGCCTAAGAAATATTAGATAATATCTTAAATTATTAGTGGTTGCAGTTGCTGTAGTTGTATTAATTTGTATTATATTTCAGTAACGGGTGGATCTGCAAAAGAAAAAACATACAAAAAATGCAACCAAAATTAGTCAAAAAGCAGAAAAGGACTTAAAAGGATTTAATGTAAACATAGATGGGTAAGATTTTCATATCGATAATCCTTTAATTATTCCTTGAAGGTTCGAATACGCCTACGACTATTTATTTGCACAGATATTTTAAAGATTTTGTAAAACTTTTTCTCATTTTTTATACTTAACTGTGTTTGGGTTTTACTTAGCAAATCGACGAGAATCAGTTGAATGCGCCCGCAATACCCAACGAAAAAACCCAAGAAAAACTGAAAATATTTCCACGATTAGGTCGATAAATCTACATATATTACGATATATTAAATCCCGTATATACTTCAACTTTGCAATACATTCATAATGAATTTATTCAGTTTAATTTTTTTTTGTTTTTTTTTTTTTATACTAAAAAGCAATCTGCCAACTATAGTGTGCATCGATGAAAAACATTTAAGGTATAATTTACAGTTAATTTAACAGGGAAAGAAATGTTATCTAATAAGGTATATTTGATAAAAAAAAAAATAAATAAATAAAAAACCATGAGCAGCAAACACCTGGTTACGAATTAAATGGTAACACACACAAAGCAAATATGGATTCTATAAATATTTTCGGTGAAATCAAAGAAAATCGAAGGCTACGAATTATTTATAAATTATATAAAAAAATAGAGAAAAAATCTATTGATATTAGCTGCAATTAGCAGATACAAGAACGAAACTTATGCTATACAAACTTTACTTGCAGTAGGCATTAGCAACCTTGGTGTCGTTGCGTTCTAACCATTCGAGAATAAATTTTGACAGTTTGTATGGCATTTCTCCTCATTCGAATGCTGTTTGTTTTAGTCTTACTCAACTGAAAATGGAATTTTCACTCGATATTTTCGAATGGCCCTTGAAAGGGGTCACAATAAAACCAGATTAACTTCTCCTTGACTTTTGGTATTTTCAAGGATTTTTCTTAAAGCTGCAGTCGATGACAGTTTAATTTAAGAAGAACGTAACACTCAAGCATTTCTAAGCATTAATATCATCCGCATATTCTATCAATAAATGCCTTTGTGTAGCGGACAACTTAAAAATTGTTAAAAAAAAAAGTAGGCCTCGATCCAGATATTATCCAGAAATTCAATTGCAGTGACGACTAGATATCGAAACCTTCGCCTTACACCTATGTGAGTAAAACCATTTTCTCGTGACCTAATTAAATATTTTGCTTCGAAAAACCCTTTTCTAAGTGGGCGTCACATCTTGCCCATTATGCGCTTGAGCCAAAAGAGATTCTATTGCGGTCCTTCAAAAAGAGTTTACAAGCTCCACTGTATCGATTTTTCAATTCGATCCAAATAAAATTCGTACTCCAAATATTTTCATGATAATTTATTTCCTTTACTTTTTCGCTACATTGGCGACATAGGATCCCGCTTCGTTGCGGAGTAAAATAAGAAAGCAAAACAAGCGGAATGTTGGATCTATCCGCCGCACAATACTAATTTGATATTTAACATCTTTTTATTTCCACAATAAACAACACATTGATGACCTTAGTCATCTTAAGCAAGTAAGAAAATTATATTCGGTTAAGGTTAAGGTACACTACGTGCCCTTCGGCCAAGTTGATCCATTTTCAATAGCGACCTGCGTGCAAGAATTTTTAACGTTTCTCCCTAATTTAATGTCGGTATCTTCATGCGACCAGCAAACAGACACGCACCACACAAATGGACATTCCTACATCTATTGAGAATATTATGCTGATCAGGAATGTATGTATATACTTGATAGGGTCCGTGAAGCTTTCTTTTGACAAAATAAACATCCTCTCATCCTTTAGTGGTGAATATAAAAAAATTTCAAAATATTAATAACCCAGGAGCTGTAGCAAGTATCGATTCAAAATTTGCTACAAATATTTATGACTTTCAAACAAAAATTCGGTTGCGATCGGCTTAACCATACGTTCACAATTCATCCAATAAAAAAAAAAAAAACAGCTGATGATTGTTATGAACTCGCTTGAGCTTCGATTGGCTAAATAGTTTCGAAACTACCATACCATAAACGTCTTCATTGTTTTAAATTGAACTAAATGTTTCCTTTCTTCCAATCTGATCGCATACGACGACACACAATTTGTACGAATATTTACGAAAAAGTTTTTCAATTCTTTTCAACAAATTTCGATGATGCGAACAATTGTGAATGAATTGTTTATAAGGCGCTCGTACTAATAGGAAAATGCCAAAGTCTTGCCTGAAAAATTATGCTTAAGTAAAATTCTCTTTTCGTATGCCTGCGGGCAGCCAGACAATTATCACTTTGAATTAACTTTCCCCCACCCAAAACAAGAACAGACCATCCAATCGTCGATATATCTTCTATATCTCTTATTATCCTCGTATATAATTCTAGGAAAGAGCAAATGCTTTTTCTCTGGCAAAGTCTAACACTGTACACTAGTCTACATAATACATTAATTTCGTTTTTACTCTTTTACTTTTCAGACACAGCGAAGACGGACACAACAGCACTTCATAATGAAAATTTAAAGTTCACGGTAAATATGTATGAAATATAATTTAATTTAATGTAAAACCCTCAGAACAGTAATCGGACACTTGTCGATTACCGTATGCTTTCCAACTAATGTTTACAAAATTCGCTCGTATCTCAATTTTTTTATTATAACGCTGCCTGTTATCAAAACTGAGCTGGAAAGATGAAGCTTGGAATATATATTATATATATATATATATATATATATATATATATATAATATTTGCATTTAGTGGCGACAGCTCAAGTTTGAAGAAGGACTTGTTTATAATTTTAAGTAGATGTCATCTAAGACTTTGTTGAAAATTTCGTATAAATATTTTTTAAAAACAGTTACGAAATCATCTCAATAATGGTTCTTCGACAATCGGGCTATTGATATGCTTATAATTAATTAAATATATAGTTGCTAAGTCGATTAGGAGCTTTCTCTTTTTCATATCACATGGATAGGTACTGTTGTACTATATATCGTGGATTACTCCAGCAAGTACATATCGTAATTTTTGTGTATTCCTAAATTCGACGTGTGAAAGTTTCGCACTGTTAACATTATTTCAGAATCTCACGTCAGAATATCGAAAATTTTTTTGAAAATTCTGCTCACAATCTATTACATCCAACATAGCAAAAAGGTGGACAAGTCCTCAAGCATGGCTAAATGGCACCACTAATCAAGGGTGCATACGTTTCGTCTATGATATACGGATGTTACAAACGTCTTGATAAAATGACGAGAATAGAAAGCGAACTCTTTCTTTTTTTTAATTTTAATTTTTTCGCTAAACGGAAAAAGAATTTCAATCAAAGGAAAAGAAATAGTTGTTGCACTTCTAAAGATGTTGTTCATTATTCTTGCTGCTATGCTTTTATAAATTTCTTTCCACTTAAATGAATTCTCAAGACTGAACTTTAGCGATTATTGATTGTTACAGAATCGATTGTATGTGCGATCGTGTGTACTGCTATTGGTATATATGAACGATTAAAAATGTCTTTTCCTTGGTACGAACGTGATTCCTTTTTTATAGCAATATTTCCTTTTACAAAGTTGCTATGCTTCTAACAAAAAAAAAAAAAAAAAAAAAAAAAGGAAACAAATATTCGTTTTTTTTTTTTTATTTTAAAAGAACGCAAAATATTATAAAATATAAAAATCTTTTCAAATTATGTAAAATCCGCCTGAGCGGCCCAACGCAAAGAATCTCGACCAACAACTCAATGGTGGTGGGTTCGAATCTCAAGTGCGATAAAGCTTTTAATAAAGCCCTTGGCCTTAGTTGCTAGTGCTTTAAGATTTTAGCTTTAAAATGTATTTCTCTAACTAAATTAATAATAATAATAAATTATGTAGAAAAGGAGTATAATCACAATATTTAAATCGATTTCTGACAATCAGAAAGACAAACCAAGTGTAAAATAATGCTGAAAAAACTTGGCAAGAAAGTAATTTTGATTTCTCTTTTTTTTTGTGCAGATGGAAAGAAGAAGAAAAAAGTATAGAAGGATACTTTTGATGCTTTTTTCTTTTAATCTTTCCTCGCGAGTCGCTGAGTTCTCATTTAGAGTGTTTCTGGACTTGCGAAACAAAAAACTGAACAAAATCTCACCATTAGTTGAGATTTTGTTATTCGCATAACTTTGCGCATTTGGAGAGCTAACGACTATTCAGATAGCCACCGAACAAGTCTGTAATGGCCATGGCACAGCAGCTGCTATTTTCCAGTTAGATGGTACAAGCTTGTCATTGTGAAACGTGACCCTTTTTGTAGTTGAGCCGGTTCCAGGGACTTTGTTTTCATTCCTTGTTGACAATAAGTCAGACTCTCAAAAAGAATCCGAAATATAAAATGTTGTTGTTACCCTATCCAACTTTGTTTCGATCTTATTGATATTCTTTCATCACATTTGAACCCTTTTCAATCACGATAAACAACTTCTTATGGGAAAGAATGGAAAGTAATTTTGGACAGTTTTTGAAGGCAAGAGATTATAACAGTGATAAAAGCATTGGAAAGCAATTACAATGTCATTCACGTTTGAAAGTCGGCATTACTAATAGGCGAACTTTTGCTTTCTTCTTTTTTATTTGACCATCCTGGTCAAGTGATGTCCACTATATTTGAAGGTCAAACGCGGGATAATAGGTAAAGAGGAGGAAAGAAAGAACGGGGGCTATTTATAAACGATCAACTTAAGAGATCACTATTAAAAGCCGGGCAGCGCGGTTAAAGAACGAATAATTCCGATAACATGCGGTGCGGTAGTTTCAAGACAAGCTAAGAGTGCTGAGAAAGCCAAGCAATCCTCCTAAAGGATTTAATTGGTGAACAAATAAGCGCTAAATACTATTCAATTGATAAATGACAGTCAGACAGAAGCTCAAAGGTCAATGGGAAACTGGAATAAATTCTAATATATAAAATGCTCTTTGACATTTTACGTTATATTCGTATCGCTGAATTGTGATTTTTAGGTTAATGTTTATTTACAATTCTTAGGAGATCTACATACAAATTATTTACCGAAACTTATATATTCACAATGTTTCTTCTGATGTTGCCCCCTTCGTTGATTCGATTGTCTTTGCCTTCCGAAAATATTCTGCTTTTATATACCCTTTTGCAAGCAAGCAAGTTCCTTGGGAAATTTTCGTCTTTTCCGCGATTTGCTGCCAATCTTTTCGGCAATCGGCAGCTACATAGGCTACTTGACCAGGTAAGCCGTCATGAATCTGTATTTGGGTTTTTCATCTTAACAACTTCGTTTCTCAGATGGAAACTTATTCTATCAAATTTGGAATGTTCCTGAGAATATTCTTTTACACGATCTTACCGGCAACGGGGACCAATGCGAGGTTTGGTAATTAAAATCAAGATTAGGACGCATATTAAAACGTCGAACTAAATTAACTTTGGCAACAACGCTAGATAGAATGCATGTAAATTAATTTTCAACAAAGGGCAGACTGTATTGAAATTACTTTTCATATTTCATAAAAGATTTTACTTAAACGTAGTTCATAAGTAATATTCTGTGACAGTGAATCATCAGAATACTGTGCGAAAAATGTTGTTTTGTTTGTTAATAACTTCGTACAAAACACTAAAGCGTTTCTATAATTACGTTATATAGTCTAATAATTTAAATACTTTCGTAACATGAGCCAAATGAGTCAATAACTTACAATCGCAACTCAGGCGCGTATCGTATCTAGGAATACAATGTCATATGAAATATGAGAGAATTTGCGTTCGCCTGCCACTAAATGTCTCGCTAAAGCAATATTTTGTGTAGTTTAAACTAATCTGACAACACACAAAAAGTACTTTTTAATGTTTACTACTAAAGTTGTATTAAAAGTAGTAACCACAAAACGAAACAGAACCGATTTCCCATTGAATAGGCGATACAAAAATCCGTCAATATTCTGTTAGGCTCTTACATATCACAGCGTAATTAAAGTTTAATTCTACCAAAGAGAAACTTACGCCTCCATTATATGCTTGTTCTTTTCCCTTGTTATTCCTAAGTAAAACATATGCACGAAGAAGAATTGAAGACTCAATTAACAAGAGCAAGGAAAAAGAATTGTATTCGGCTCCAGAGGGAATCTTTTACACCCGTTATCACATTTATCCGAGAAATAAAAAATAAATAGACGAAATGGGGAAAAGGGAAAAAACATGTTTGCTGGGCGCTGCTGGCTTTTTCCTTTTTTCGCAAAAATTGCAGATAAGCCCATAAAATGCAAATGGAAACTGGGTGATGAGAAAAACTCCCATTTTGTTCTGCAGCTTATATTGTAGTGTAGGCGTGCCCTTTGTACGATTTCCTCATTTTCAATAGCAACCTACAGGTAAGAACTTCCAAATTTTTTGAATTGAAATTTGCAGACGATGTTTTACTTTTCGTACTGAGTACATTCATATACACTTATACACAGAACGATTCAGAATTCGATTTCCGATCCAAAAATGTATATGCTTTGTAAAGTCATTGAAGTTTGCTTTTGGATGTTGCAAACGCTTTAGAAAAATGACTATACCCCCATCCTTCGGTGGTGAGTATGACAACAATTACCAAAGAGTACAAAATCTACATAAACGCAATTGCGAAGAAACTGAAAGAAAAGGAAAACACAAAAAAAAAAAAAAGTAGAAGAGAAGTACATAGAAAACCGTTTACCACCACTTAGATGCGGTATAAGAAATAAGTAGAAAAGCGTTACGTGCGCTAGTCTCAATCCGAATCTTGGATACCAAACATTTCGTGTACGTATTGTTCTTAACTGCTGTTATGTTAATAATATGAACCGAAACTGCCCCCTGGAGAGTGCGAGCCCGCTATGGATTAAAAATTGCTTATAAAATTATATAGAAAATTTTCATTTATATATTTATTTATGTACTTTCATATTTTCTTTTGCATTCTGCAATTACCTCCGAAAGATTCGGTGATAGATGAGGGCCGTTTTCAAAATGACTCTTTGAACATCAATTAAGAACATATGTACAAAATTTTAGCTTCCTATGATAATTTGAATGGCCGACGACTTGGTTGGACGCACGGATGGGCTTGGCTATTTGCGTCGGCTCTTCATTCGAAATCTATGAAACGCATGAGACGATTTGTATTCGTTTTAGTATTTATCGCGCCGAGTGCAAAGATGACGGATTTGGCAAATTTGGCAGATTTAAGTCTCATGCGTGTCAAGAATATTTATATTTTATGAAATCTTTTAGAGAGGCAGACGTTGTAACAAATTCAATATAACTTAAAATTTAAGTTGATAGGCATAATAAGTAAATATGTTTTGAAGGAGATCCATTAAATACTTGTCGACGTGGGCGCGTCCCCTACGTTGTATATGAAAATCTTAAAAATTTCGCAAATTGATTTCTTTTGAAGCAATTCATGAGGACGTACGTAAATCAAGCATCAGTACAACTAAACAGGGCGGACAAATAAGAATTCTCTCAAGCTCGATTCAGAAATATACACATAATCATACCGCACCAAAGTTCTGGATATTACTAATAGAGCAGAGATTTAGATATGTTCGCCTTTTCCTACTGTTTTGTTTGAGTATAAAAACACTCTCAAGATTGGTTCCCCATCACATGTGTTAGATTGCATGTAAGTTGTGCGTATGTGTGTGTGTATGTGTGTGTATGTGTGTGAGAGAGAGTGAGAGCGAGAGAGAATTGCGAAAGAAAACGCTTTTAACAAAAGCAAAGGCATATATGTTTGAAAATGTTTGAAAATGAATGAAAATGAAACAAGTGAAAATTGAAATATTAGACACCCACGACAGTAAATCACAGCGAACGCAGAAAAAGGACGCAAAAGGGCAAATCTTGGAAAAATTATTAATTTTAATTGAACATTTATGGGTTCCTTTAAGAGCATTACCAAGTATTTACCTTGAAATGTCTAAAATTTTTTATTTTGTTTTATTTATTAATTCTTTTTATTATTTATTATCAATATTGTTATTATTATTATTATTATTATTATTATTATTATTATTATTTATTTATTTTTTTGTGTTTATACGACATATTAAATGTAACTTTAAGGAATTGACTAAATGCTAATTAAAATTGACCACACTAATCACATTGTTATTATTATTATAAGTCTTTCTTCTTTTTTTTTTTAATTAATCACATTTTCTTTTAATATTTTTTAGAATTTTATTTAATTTTAACTTTTATTATTTTTATGCATATATTGTTGCAAAATATAATCTGTAGCTTTAGCCAGGTGATTAATTTTTTCCGAAAATATGCTCCGCATGGAATGTGTATTAAACCGAAACTAAAACTGAATATATGTGATGGACTTGACTGACGCAACTTTTGAAACGCAACGCACCAGAAATGACGGCAACGACCACACATTACACAGCTACGTAAATGTACATGCATGGCAGGCAGACAATACAGTAAAAGTATCACCTAAACTTATATACATGCACATGCAGCCCATTAACACACACAGCCATACATACATACACACACACACACACACACACACACCCATTTAACAAATGAATACAACACCAAACTTAACAAACAACGAAAATACATATAAAAGCATAAAAACATACTTGTATGGTACTTGTATGGATAGGTACTAACGTACGTATGTATATATTGAATAGCAATAGCGGAGAGCAACAGAAAAAGCAGAACATAACATAGAGCGTGTCAGTTTTTTAGCTACGAGACGAGTAAGACTCTTGTAAACACACGGACAGACATTTACATGTGCGCCAGCTAAAACGAGGCTCTGCCGGGACACCGTCTATGGAAATATATATAAGCCAAAGAAAAAAAAAAAAAAAGGGAAGCAGGCACAAGCAAACAACGCATAATATAGTGAGCAGCGGGACGTCGATATAGCTGCAAAATAATAAAAATAATAATAATAACTAAAGCAACACAAAGAACATATCAACACAACACAATCATTGAAGTGTTTCATTGTACAACTCTTAGCGAAAACTCTCATCATCGTCGGTAAGAAAATTTTCCAAAGAGAGAGCGCATGCACCTGAGAGAGCTTCAATATATAAACAAAGAGATTTAAGTGCGCTACACTTAAATCTGAAATTACGATTGAAACAACTACGTTTTTTTCGCAGAGTTGTTGCAAAGTTTTATAGCAATCACCGAAAGATAAGGAGGATAAATTCAATTTGTCAGATCGTTTGTTGCACTTACAATTATAATATTCATTAAAGACACGTGCATAAAATCCATTATCGCCTGTTCTCCGATCTCTTAAGAAGATTGCAAAAAGTAGAGCAGCAGAAAGCTTGAACTTGGAGCATATGGAAATTCGATTAACTTAAAAACATGCTAAGCTTGAAAATGAACATAATCAAGTCACGAAAAAAATCAATGGCAGTGAAGAGGTAAAAAAGAAAAACCAACTTTAAAATATTTCTGGATGACAAGGTACTACTACACAAGTATACTACACTTCAAATCAATGGGAATGGAAATATTCTTCTAAGAATACACACAATTAGTGCCCTTAAAAGACAAATACAAAATGAATGAAAACCCAATTAGATGGGCATAATTTGTTTAAAGTAAGTCATTATTAATTGCATTATAAATGCAACAGATATGTTGTTAGGTTAATCTATAGACAGACGGGCCACATATTTTCACCGAATTTTTACAAAATTTTATATCAGCTATTGCTTCAATTTCAAATTACAGCCAACAATATTTCGAGTTTTTTCAATTTTTTCACTTCTTCTGGGCGTATTCGTAGAGCGATGACCTTCACAACTGTAGTAAATTTCAGTGCCAAGGAATATTGTGAAAATTTAAGTGAAAAGAAGTAACCTGTTCCCGGACACATTCGAGTCGATCCGAGATCTTAGGACCTTGATTAAGAATTAGTATACTTTTAGGAGGACTAGGGTACATTTTAAACGGTGTGACGAATTCGTTCGATTATATTCATATGTTGGGTACATTTCTCTTTTAGAGTTAGAAGTATCCAAGGTTCGGTACTTAGTGGCGGTATTCAACGATACTAAGTACATATAATATTCATGTACATCTTTCAAGTATTCTGAAGTTTTAAATTTCCGATCTTCAAGAATTCAGATATGCAATAATAGAAATAAAAGGTAACCTTGATTATCAGTTCATAGATAGTAGTATACAGCTTACAGTTAAATGTAATCATTCACATAACTGACTGACCAATTCTTGAATAATGAAGAAGAGTAGAGAATTGCAATCACAATAGCGAAAGCTTTACAAATTCAATCTCTTTTTAATTACGGGACGTACGATCAAGCCAATCATCAGGCTGATTTAATTGATCGATTGTTTCGTAATCCCTTCACCAAAAGTGATATTGATTCGCAAGTACAAATTCACTGCGTCGCTCAGTTTAATAAATTCAATGTTAACGTTTGAAGAGGGAGGAGGCTAATGTTCAACTTTTTGAATTATCAAAATTATTATATTAGCATATAAAGTGTATATGAAAATGCTTCAGCTAATTGAAACAATTTTCAAAAACCTGTAAAATTTGTGTTCCACTTATTAACTAAACCTGAGTCACTGCCATATTATTAATTATATCTAAAATTGTTTCGCTTGTTTTATATTCCAAATTACACGCATTTCTTTGGGCTATGCACAGACAGATCTTCACACAATATATGCAAATATTCGCATATGATTGTCTGCAGTTTAGGGCGTGAGTAATACATAAAATAACAAAACACACGCAAACAATATATATATGTGTGTGTATAAAATTGTTGAAAGAGTTAAACAAAGCGTGCAATGTTTTTATAACTCATGAGAATAATGTGAGAAGAGACACAGTGAATGAGAGAGCGAAACATAAAGCGAGCTAATCCGAGAGTATAAACACAATTTAAAGCACCATTGATTGTATTTAAATATTGGTGATGTTGGCAGTTCAACCTTTTTTCTTTTCTTTCCTCCTTTAATTTAGTTAGTTAGTGCCTTTAATTTCACACAAAGAAAAACAAACTTAAACAAAAAATAAAAATATTTGTACATACATACATATGCATACATATATATATATATATATATATATATATATATATATATATACGCATAAAATATTATTTATTTTAGCAGAAAAACACAATACTGTTTATCATAATCAACACCATCTTGTCTAGCACTTGTTACGCAAAATTAATTTTTTTTTTTCGGACTTTAAATAAAAAAATATTTTAACGAAAACATATAAAATATTTGCAAATGTGCATATGTACATAAGTATGTGGATATATAGATATAAAAATATTTTTCTACACACACGGTCACGACTTCAACTCACGTGATGCAAACAGTGCAGCGTCAAAAACGCAACTAACCAGCCATCAGCCAGTCATTCAAAGCTATGAAAAATATGCATGTATGCTTGTGCATGGATGTATGACAATGACACTATACTACGCATACATACATATATATATATATATATATATATATATATATATATACATACATCATGCATGCATGCATGCATGCATATATATATATAAATATTTCTGTACATATCCATACTTACTACACAGTATATATAGTACAAATGCTCATCGTAGTATTTAAAATTCTGTTGGTAGTGGTATAATTGTATCAATGTACACCATTGTTGTATGTGCTATTGTCGTTCGACACCACAAACACAATGTGCACACATAACAACCCTGGATCGGTGTTTATTTTCTTCTTTTTTTTTTTGTGCTTATTGTTCATCTGTATGTTATTTTGTTTTGCTCTATGTTTCAGGTTTTACTTATTTGGTTTATAATTAGCAGGAGTCAATCTGATAGTCAATCATAGCACAACACATGGCTCTCTCGCGAACGCTCTCTCTCTCTCTCTCTCTCTCTCTCCATATGTGTCTCTCTTCGTCTTATTACTACCCATACACCGCAAGTAAACTGCGGCCGAAAGTTAGTTAATATGTTTGTCCGTGTGTGTGTGTATATTTCTTATTCCCAAAAGTTTCCAAAAACTATGTTTGTTGGGGCGTTTGTTATTCATTCTTTCTCGTTCTTTCTTATTATGAGTGTTCTTTCGCAGAAACTTTAGCTTTTTAGTTAACACCAGTAATGCATGTTTTACTATGTTGAACAGTTGTATGGTCAGAGTTGCCAAGATTTTATATATCATTATATGTCTGTCTACAATTAAATTATCATTATATATCTTATATATCGCAATTCTATTTGATTGATTCTTTTCTATCATTTAGACGTGAGAAGATAAATAATTGATGGGTAAAATGTCCGCTACTTGGCATCTCTATGCAATTGCAGTTAACTCATCTTTGATACCATTTTGATTTTGTATTAAAAAGCGGCTTTAATACAAAATAAAATGATAGATGAATATTTGCTTTTAATTACTTACCAATGGATATATATACATATAGTTACAAACGTATGCCTTTCTTCCGGTATAATTTGTTATCAATTTCTGCAATCATCACAAGACAATGCAAATTCATTCATCTTATCATTGCATTTGCCACAGCAAGGAATATGTTATGGATGTACATATATATACATATATGTATATATATATATATATATATATATCAATTTGCTATATCCACTTGACGGTGAAATTTCGAAAGTTACAAAATTTGGAACTTGGACAGGAAAGTGGAATAAAACCCGCTAGAAGTTGAAAAATTGAAATCCACAGACCGACCTAATTTTAAAATTGGAAAATTTCAATTAGCCAATTAATCTCTGCGATAACTGTAATTATATTAATATTACAAGCGAGATATAATTTCAGGTAAATTTTTTTGGTGAAATTCAACGTTTATTGTAAAAGAAAAAAGAAAGGGAAACGAGTTCTTATTCAAAGCATTGCGCATCGCTACAACACACCCTTTCTCCCATTATCCAAAAATATGAAATCCCTGAAGAGAACACAATCAGTCTTCTGAAAGTATTTAAAAAAGAATGTACGCTTTGGATGTCGCCTTAAAAATGGAAGACAATTGAAATCATCGTTAATCACAAGGAGTAATACTGACAAATACAACGGGGCAGAAGATAACACATTTCAGTTCAATGCTGTTAATATTTCTCGCATCAGTTTTTTCTTGAACCGTTGCCTACCGCTGGGTTCGTTTGGTTGAAACAACTTTTAATACGCTTACATACCGTGGATATTAAGACTTATCGTTGACTTTAATAATTCGTCTAGTTGGCGTTATAGTTATTTGAACTATGAATGTCCTTAGCAGAGCGCTACGGGGTAACTCGTACGGATACGTAAAGCTTACCACCGTATCCTGAGCAATATCGCAGAGATGTCGTCTCACAAGTCACAAACATTTTTTTCTTTCTTTCGTTGCTTTTACTACGAAGAGCGCAGGAGAGAGAACAGAGTCGTGTCGTACTCATGCATTTGTGTGGACTTTGTCTGAGATAAATCTGTCGATTACAACTCTTATCGAAAGGTTGCTCAGAAAATTCGATATAAATTGAACGAAATTCTCATAGCCACTTATCGCAATCAGTTTAGAATATGGAGCTTAGCTTCATCACGTACTCTGTCGAATGCTTTTGAGATATTCAGTGTAATAACCGCACTCTTGCCGAAATGGCGAATAGCTCAGCTTGATTTTTCGCTGAGGTAGGACATTAAACCCCCAGCGGACCGATTTTTGCGAAAGCCATATTGTCTATCGCAAATGAGACTATGGCTTTGCATATATCTTATCAGGTGGTAGTTGAGCATGGTTTCCATGGTTTTGGCCATTGCAGAATAGACTGCAATTGGGCGGTAATTAGCAGGGTTTGTGGGGGGTTTGAGTAAATGTTCGACATTCGCAATCTCTCAGCAAGTTGAAAAACCCGAGCATGATAGCACTTTTTGAAGAGTCTTTACGACTAC
The DNA here is from genome assembly GCA_000688735.1 of Glossina austeni. Classification (NCBI taxonomy): domain Eukaryota; kingdom Metazoa; phylum Arthropoda; class Insecta; order Diptera; family Glossinidae; genus Glossina; species Glossina austeni. The sequence goes on from KK502456.1 coordinate 971,336, forward strand.
GGTTGGGTTGCGATGCCATCTGGCCCAAGAATTTTTCGAGAATTGAGTCAAGAGTCAAATAGAAATGAATATAGAGTCTAATGTCCAATACCTTGAAGAATTTTTTATTTGTCATAGGGTAGAACACAAACATAGCAATTGGCAATAGCTGGAGCAGGCGTTCCTCTTTTGGGAAACACTGTTTTCATACAGCGCGCATTCCTCTTTTTGTTGCTGTTTTTTTTACTTCTAAAGAAGAAGAAGTAAAAAGAAATATGTGGAGACAGGTGAAAATAAATTATGAGAGTAGCGACCACATTCCGAGCAACGTCACAGAGACGTCCCAAGTCACAAGACTTGAAACTAATATTGAAGAGTTTTACTTTTCCTATTAATGCGGAGCACAAGGTCTAATAAGAGGCTACAAAACTATGCCAGGAAGACACATTGTTTTCTCTTATGGCTATTGGCCGGTCACAACACCACAAATACAGCTTCTGAAAAGAGGTACTCGAAAGAGCATTTCCACAGAAAATGAAAACGTAAGAAATCCTATTTCAAGCATCGTTTCATCAATCGTTTGAGGTTCAAATTAAGAAAATTTGATTATTTTTTACTATCCATTCTAATAATGAGACGTTTTCAATGGATTTGCAATTTTAACGTTAATGCAATTTGTAAAACTAGACGATGGGAAAAGAATTTGGATCAGTTTATAGTTAGTTGTCTTTGCCTTTGTATTAGTGATTCTAAAGCTCAGGCACATCAAAATTTAAAATGATAGTAAACGACAATATTCTCCCTACCTCAGATCAGAATGGGTCGTCTTTGTAAGAAAAATAATCGCGACGTTATTCTCAAGCCGGAAGGATGCAGAGCATTTTCTGAAAATGATTGCAGGCATTAGTCAGCCTATAGAATTGGGGCTAGTTTTAGAGGTGACTCCTATATACCCATTTGTGTTAAGGATGCCAATTTATGTTACAACAACTAATTGTATATCATTCTTAAAGCTCTTTTTAATACACCCAAGGGATTAGGTATGCGAGCTTAGAAGGTAGTATCGTAAGCTACAACAATTGTTTTTAACTTTGACATTTAAAATTTCTGTGATTTTCTTAGCGTGTCGGGTCAGTTGTCAGCAATTTTTTAAAACCCAGAAAAATTTCGTGTGAGAAGAGTTAATGCATCATCGAAAAGTCTTTCTCGATATCCTTTGAGGGGTCATCAGCAAATTCGAACACCATAGACTTACGCCCCGACCCAAAGTAATACGAATCGATGCGATCAAATTTGAGACTACCAACGCAGGTTAAACAAAAATTTTTGCCACCTTGCTTGTCAAGCGAAAGAAGCAGAGCGTTAACTGCAGAAAAATTATGAAAACGCATCTTCCTTGCAAACTCATGGTCACAGTCAGTGTATCCCCAAATGGTAGACAAATAAAGCGAATAAAAAAATCGACATTGATATTGCTCAAGCCCTCATCGAAACGTCCTAGATAAGATGTGACCAGGGTCAGCAATCAACTGAGAAATTTGGAATTGAATGACAACATATTTCTCATTTGCTTCCAGTTGTAAAAAGGGAATACCAAGGGAAAAAACCAAGAATGGTATAAAAATTATACAGATACCTAAAAAAATTTTAGGGGGCCCTTTTTAATCATTTTAATCCCTTTGTGATCATTTTAATAGTATTAATATGAAGGATGATTAAAATATTAACAAGAACTATATAAATATTTTATAATTTCATGAACGGCAACTAAAATTCGATTCGAAAGCAAATATAACTTTTTTAATAGTTATTACGGCTTGCTTTCAACTTGACATAGTAAGTGTCATTGTTTAAAATTTGAATGCAATGTTCATCTCTTTCTCCTCAATTTCGATAGGGTAGGCAGCAGGCAATGGAACACATTTTACAAGATATCGAAAGTGGATTACAAAGCGTATAATACATAAACCAGATTTGTTACTCAGTCTAATTTACAATTCATAGTGAATTTCAATGCCAATCAAAAGAATTCATTTGAATTTCTTTTCAAATTGTTTCCTACCGTTCTTTGATTCTCTTTTTAAGGAAATGCAAGACCAGGTAAGCACATTGTTAAGGGATATTTTAAGTGGACAAAAAAAAAAGAAGGGTTGTTTTCTTCTTTTGAATGTAAACTTATTGTTGTGGTGTGACGTGCATGATGTTTGCATGCTCAAGAAAGTTCCGTCAACAATCATCTCAAGGGGGCGTCGTGGTCTAAAACGGAAATATCGTCTTTATGTGGGTAACAATAAGATATAATTAAATTTGAAAAAATAGAAGCCTCAAATTTATAAATTAACTTGAAAAAATAATTAAGACTCAGGTTCTCACCAACTTTTTTTCTTTTGCTTTTTCTTTTTCTTTTTTTTTTTTTTTGCTTATGTCTCTTGTTCTTGTCGAGCATGTTGTTCCTATTGCATATCGTAACCTTTAATGTGTTTTCAGCTTTCCTAAAACTTGAGAAGAAAACCGGCTTCGTCTATACTTAAATGACAGTGACAGACCGGATTTTGTGTTCCATTGCCATTGTGTTTCATTATTGCAGACAATCCTGCGTATAAAGTAAACAAAACAAAAGCTGAAAGAGTTGCATGCCCAGTACATACATGCGTAATAAAATAGGTGTGTAGGTGGTAGTGGCGATGGTGGTTCCTGTATATCTTATTTAACTTGCTTGAGCAAAAAAAAATTTATTTTTAGAAATCTCAGCTGGGACTCACTCTGTTTTAAACGAGCCATACGAAAAACAATAACATGCTCGTGCACATAAATAAATCCTGTTTTCATGCACAAAAACGATCAGCATAAAACAGAGACTTTGTGTTTTTTTTTTCTTCTCTATCTTTTGTTTTTTTTTTTTTTTTTTTGTTATTTTTTTTGGTTCTTTTTTTGCTTTAAATGAAAAGCTCAGATTATTTCATGCGAAGGCATATACAAACCTAACGAATATATTTGATAAAAAGGACGAAACGATAAGCGCACTTATAATACAGCATGTCACCGCATGCATACTTGCAAGCATATGTATGCAAGCAACACAACCTTACGTATTTACTATATACGTACGTATACAGAATATGCAAACAAATAACCCGCAGAACATCATGTACACACGATATTTATACGAAACACATGATATTTGTGTACCTAGTGTAAGAAAACATAACCGAACTATAACGGCGACTATGATAAGACGACATAAGATACATACATATATATGTGTACATACATAAGTGCAATTATTATGATTCTTTAAAAATAAACCAAAAAAGAAAAGCACGATATAAATGCGCACATACATAAAGTTTCTTCAATCTTACAATTACACTTACATTATTATACCGGTTGAATGTCAGAGAGGATAGACTGAGTATTTCCAGGAAGTAAATTGATAAAGTTACTATTATATTAAAATTAAAGCGCCTTTGATCGTCCAAGCCAATCATTGCCTTTACTTAAAAAACTTGCCAGATAGATATACGTATGAAGGACATGCGAGCAATTTATATCCGCGCTAATGGCGGATCTTGAATGCGAATCGATTAAATTAACTCGACCTAGCTCCCTTTTATAATTGTGAACCAATCAATTAACTAATCGAGATGATTGTTGCACCGATCCTCTTCAAGACAATCTTGCTGGATATTTTTTTATTAAACGTTAAATCGACATCTGCTATAATTAAAATAAATAAGTTCTTGCTAAGAATAATGTTCATAAAGTCATATATGAATATGTGCATAAGGGGATTAGAGCCATTGTCGAACATAACCCATGGAAATTGATTAAGAAAATGTATTATGTAAGAAAGATCTGCCAGCAGATCAGATCTATATCGATTAATAATTAAAGGTACACACACATGCACATTTTAAGGCATCTCTGAATGCTACAGACGAGAAAACCAAACTACGCCTCCATGGTTAAATCATGAAAATGTCCATGGCGTCCATCGTCTATGCGTATGTATAAAATTATACCGTTTACACATAATATTTGGATGTTACACCACTTATAGTAAGGGTATGGTAAGTTTGTACGGATGTATACAGCACCCAGAACGGCTTGAAATAGACCCATCTCTTTAGTTTCCTTTTATATATATATATATATATATTTTATATATATATATTTATATTTTATATATATATTTTATATATATATATATATATATATATATATATATATATATAAATGACCAATCACTTAGGGGATGTCTCCTATTCGTGTAATACGGGGACGTTCAGAACGAGGTGAGGAAAGGGAACGACATAGGAACGCGGCCGCAGACTAGTGTGTGTGTAAATGTTATACCTTTATCGACTGAGCACTCGTTACAACTACAGAAATAAACTCTACCGTCTTGAGATTTGGACCCGGAAACACTAACTTGATAGTTGTAAGTCTACTTATGATGTCGGCCGGAATATTATATTTTCTTTCGCTGGCACGGCCAGGGCTTTTGAGATATTTTAAGACTTGTTTTGGGCCAATTCCATAGTGGATTGAATAATTTTTACTACCACCCAAATCGATGAAAAGTACTCGTATGACATTCTGAATGAATGTGGAACTTATGTATTGAATGGGGTATCATTTTTTGAGACCTCTGCTAAGTAAACGGTTTTACAAAAAAAAAAAAAAAAAAAATAGATATCTTGTGATCAAAATGAATGCAGCCAAATAAATTTATGTTAACAAATTTGGACCAAGTTGGTTTATTTCGTGATATAAAAACACTGTCTTTGCCAACTATTTTCAAATCTTGATATTTTACGACAAATATAGTGACAAAAAGTATTTAAAGGTCGGCGGTTTTAACTTGTTATTCAATATGTCTGCCGAGTAGAGTTGTAACAAACTGAGTCCAAACATCAGGATTTAAATAAGGATTTTTATCTTATTTGCACGATTACGGAAACTTTGGAAGAAAGCTACGAAGTGGGGGAAAGCACACTTTCGAGCAGTGTTGGAATTGTTCCTTAGGAACTAAGATGACTACTGGAAAATAATAGCTATTAGATCGCTATTACTGACTGACACATTACTCAATAATGAGTGAACTTAATATGACTAACAAACATTACTGTCTACTAATTAATAATAAATCCAATCCATGCTTCATTGTAAAATATGACGTTTCAGACGTAACGGGTACATGTTCTTGGAGGACCTGTATAAGCTTATGTATAACATGAGGTGTAGATTATTATGATAACCGATAAGTCATCGTAACGAACTAAAAGTATTCGCTTGCATTTCAATTGATTGGGTTTGGGTAAACGTAAAAGAAATCTAGAGTTGATCTCTATATCTTTTGTCGCCCAATGTCTTGATCTAATCTCTTTAAGATGATATAAAATGTATTTTTATAGGAGCTATTGTGCTCCTCATCTACCTTTCCTTCGTTAGGGACGTGACTGTGTTTGTCTGCATCACAAAAGGATCGCAAGAAACTCTTTTTCCTCATGCCTCTTTCATTTCATGCATGCTCTCCCCTGCCATAATTTAAACAAGTAGTTTTTAATCTCGTATCGCGGAATTCTCTGTAGAAAAACTATATGATTTCTCACCGGTATTCCTTTAGATGAAAGGACTCCTCACCCATCTTTTCTTAAAGAGTTACAGTCGACTTGCTGACGCCGATACATATTAAGGCCAATGGAGCCAAGACATCTATATTAACGTAAACGCTTAGTGAAGTGATTTCCAACCTTTTTGTACCGGCGCCCACCTTTTTTAAAAAAAAATTAATGCGCCCCCCTTTAAAAAAAAAAAAAAAAAAAAAACCAAAACAATCAGATGCTTCTGTTTACTGAAGTTTGGCGCGAGTAAGCACGAGAATAACCGGGATGTTGCAAGTGCTTATCTTTTGATTCCACGCCCCGTACTCGGTACTCGGCTCCAAACGCGAAAGCGAGATATTTCGATTCGAAGAAGAGTATGAATTGGATGTTTTAGCATTTGTACACCAAAAATCCGCGGCGAGGATTGTGAGTTACGTACACTGCTGATTCATTTTTTTGACACCTATTTGACTTTTTTGGTTTGTATTTGAAAATGATATTTTGGAAACAGCTTGCAACAGTATCGCGCCCCCCTGGTTGGAAACCACTGGTTTAGTGGCTTAACAATGCAACAAACAAAAAAAGAACATATTATCTCATCCATTATATATGTTTTAGAAAAGGATCCTTTAATCTGGAATAGTAACTGCATAGCTAATAACATGTAGTAACTGGACGAATACCATATAACAAAACATACAATTGTGTTTCTTGCCTTTCTTTTTTTTTTCTTTTTTTTTTTTAATAATAAAACATGAATGTCTGAGATACTTTTTTTTGAAACTGGCTTAGGAACATGCCTCAAATTAGAATTAATGTAAATTGATTTGAGCTAAGTTTTATTTCGATATTTTTGAAGGGTCTCGTTTCGTCTATGTTTGCCTTTAAGTCTATGAAAATGCCTCCTATATATAATTTTGTCAGCCTTTAAAAGAAGAAAATCATGACATATAAGTAAACATATATACGCGTTGCCTATATATATGTACATATAGTAAATGTTATCATCCACTTACTGAATACAAAAACAAACTATGGTATGAAGAAATGGCAATAGCAACAATATAGAAAGTTAAATACAACATACTATGTATGCAGGCACATAAATACGTAAATGTCTTTATGTATATATGTGCACAACCTATCATTATGACCAAACAACTCAACAATAATATATACCATTTATATGTATATAGCCAAACTCCCGGGGCATGAATAATCTATAAAAACCGTAAAAATAATAAACAAGAAATATACTGGTTCTCCAACGTGCTAACATAACAAAGCAACAAATGAGGAGCATGCGCAAGACGCGCAAAATCAACGAAAAAAAAAAAGAAAAGGAAAACAGAACAATTGTGCTATTATAACAATCATATGAAACTTGGCGTTAATCGTTGTATGTAGTAAGGTAAATACACATTAAAACTGGTCTGTAACCAATGTTTACTACGTACGGGCAACGCAGAGAGCCGACCGATTATGCATTTACTGAGAGAGAGTTTTCGCAACTATCGATATATATGTGCGTTTGTATGTTTGCGTGAGAGTGCATTTAAGTTTGTGTATATCGCGTGAGTGTATATAAACATATGTAAGTGCGATAACTTGTCTGCCGTGGCACGTAGTGAGTGTGCAAAACAACAGTGACAATAACATCAGCAACAACACAACGGCGGCGGCGGCAGCAGCAGCAGCAGCAGCAGCAGCAGCGTATTCAACAACAATAACTTTTAAAGCATGTTAAGTAAATCAATGAACGGCCTGCAGCAGATATCTGCACTGATGCACTTTTCTTTTAATGAGTACACGTAGCAACAGAAACGACGTGAAAATGAAACATATACCCACCACCACTACCGTATGCATGCATCTGTTGTGTAAATATGCCCAACACTTTAAGTGGAACAATTGCATAAATTTTCTTTGCCCGACCAACTAGCGCACGTTGGCAATGTTTATAAATAAACCGAATAAATGAGAAGAGCGGGAGAACTTCGCGAAGTTGCAACCAAAAACGTCAAGGGAGAGGAAGACTTTGCAATAAGAGAATAAAACGGGAGAAGTATGATTGATATATAATGCTTGAGATAAATAGGAATAGCCCAGGAGAGAATAAGACTCTACAGTATGCAGGTTAGAAGAGAAAATTAATAAACAACGGAAAGCACAATAAACATAGCAAAACGTGAGAGAAGGGAGGCACAAGCAGCAAGACATAAAATGAGGGACAAAAAAAAAACAGGAAAAACCTGCCAGTGTCGCAACTTAATTTTGCATCATGTTTTTTTTATTGCATTATTATTTATTTTCCTTTTCTTCACCTTTTTGCAACTGAATGAGGAGAGTGTTAAGCCTATAAACACATACCATTATATTATTGCAATGGCAATAAATTAATTGATTGTAAAGACAAATGCCACTAGAGAGAACGTCTATATATATTAAATATATGTAAAGATATATATATATATATATATATATATATATATATATTTTTTTAAGCGTAGAAAATCCATAATGTTCAAGTGCGGAAATAATTAACCGAAAGCAACTTTCATGATAATACTTCAGCCAACATGCATCTATTTTCTTCAAAGTGTCCTTTGGCTTATGCTTTTTCAAGCACTCAAGAGTATCTGGGAGTTATTGCTTGTAAAAAGCATGTTTTCTTCAAAAATTTGTTCGCTGCGAATGCTAACTAAAAACATAAAATTTCAATATTGAAATCATTGGAATGACCGTGGCATGAGTTATATGTTATATTATCCGCGGAAATGGCCGAGCAGGGGAAAGGATCTCAAGTACGATAGAGTTTTCAATAAAGCCGATAACCTTAGGTGCATGATAGTGTTTCAATGCTTTAATTTTAGAATTTATTTCTCTGGCCAAATTATAATATAATACCGAACAAGCCAATAAGGAAGCGGTATATAATTTATTTATGCGTTTTATCAAAACTTCTTTTGGAAATTCTGATAATATTGCTTTTTTTAAACATTCAATAAGCTTAATAGAAAATATTTAGAAAAGAAAGGAAACGAAAACGAAAACGAAAACGGACACCGAGACGAAGAAGTTCGAAAATGAAATGGATGTGTTATTAAAATTAATTGTCCGCGACCTAAAAGACCTGTTGTCCTCGTCCGTTATAAAGCTCTCCCCAAACACTTGGTGTCTCATTCTGCAGATAGCCTCACATTCACATAGAATGTGTGGATGTGGTCACCATCATCCCGTGCGTGGAGGATCTGCATGAATCAGCATTGGAGATATCTATGTTTTTCAAGTGGTACCTAAGATAATTATGACCCGCGCCTAGGTTAGGTAATTCTTTCTTAGTTTCATTACTATGCTATGCTATGCCGGAAAGTTTTATTCGTCTTTTCGCTTGGCATTGTCTTGTGTATTGCTTCCCATAGCAATCCGAGTTTTTCTATGCCCATTACAATACCAGCCTATTAATATCGCTTCTTGATACTCCACAGAATAGTTTATGGCATATCATGGAGCCCGCTGCTATCTCGACGGTCAACCCAACAGATGTATGGTTCGGACGTGTGAATTAATAATGACATTACAATGGACATGGATTTACGGTAACCTCCGTTAACAGTTTTGCCCACGACATGGGCATGAAACACATTTTAAATGTCCATTCTTTCGGTGTCTTAAGCAAAACATTGCGACATTTTTATTCTTCATAATAAATTTGCAAGACAGTTATCTACTTTGCCATTACATATATTAACAAAATTCTTCTTGAGATGACTGAAGCAAAAATTCTTATTTTTCAAAATTTCCATTTTTTCATAATGTTTTCTTATCTTTTAATCTTTCTACTGTAGGCGTTTGAAACTGCATCGTAACCATTTCCACTGTCTGCAAAATCGAAACGATCAAGAAACAGGCCGTTGCTAGTCTAAAATTTTTTTATCAACTTTTTCGAGAATCCACAGTTGTTGATGTTGAAAATAACAAGAGTAGCGTCATTAGAACTATTAACCGTAAGTCGTTAAAAATATATGGAAATGATATGAAATTTCGAGAAGCCTGGATTTCGTATTAAAGTTGATATCTATATGTCAGTACCGGTCAGTACAGATTGGCTGATGGCTTAAATCAACCATTTAATGTGTGTTATACGATATTTGAATTACAGACAAAACGCAGATCGTATATTACTAAGAAAGAAATTACTATTAATATACGATATTTGCTTTTTTCACGTTTACTCAATTCTTTTAAGATTTCTTACGATTTAAGTGGCAAGTAATTACACCTGATAGATGCTGTTAGTACTTGCCTTCCATCTCTAAGTCAAGCATGTCAAAAATACGGATCGTCGGATATTAAGCAATTAAGGTGGATACTGTGCTAATGATTGTGTCCGAAAATTTGCGCGAAATGTGAATGAAATAGAAAAGAGGATTAAGCCGGTAGATGCTAGTGCCTTAATGAAGACTTCAATCTTAGAATTTACTTCTCTGGCTGATAATAATAATAATAATAATAATAATAATAATTTTTTTAAAATTGTAATGTTCTTAGTGAATCAGAATGTATATTGGATAGGCTTATGTGTCTAATAGCTTATCGGGCAAATGGCTTCCATGGCTTTGCTAACATACACGCACTCTTTTATCGAAATTTTTCATGGCCATTCCCTTCCCCTTCCCTTCTTTCAATTCACGAATTGTTGTGAGCTTGCTGGCACAGACCTTGGCCTTCAAATAACCGCATTCAGTCTTCTTGAATTTTTCAATTGCTCTCTTCCCAGTCGCCAAAGTGAATTCAATATTCGGACCATATTTTGTACGAAATTTACAAACTGTGCCCGTTAAACAATTCATTCATTAAATTTTGAATATGGATCAACAATGAAAACACGTTACTCTCTCCTACGTAATGCTCGATTCCTCCTAACCTTAATCTGTCAGCCTCCAAACTGTGTTTTTTTTTTTTTGTTGGGGAAGGGGAAGACGGGGGGCGGTTGCCAATACCTCTTATGCTTTGCATATAAAATTGGCAGAAAATTTAGAAAATGCTAGAAATGAACTTTCAGCTCATAGTTAGTTACGGTTTAAATCTTGTCGCTGAATTATTTACATCGCTATAGCAACTTAAGCGAAGAGTTTTTTTTCCTTTGACAATTTTTTTGGCATGGAAGGAAAATTGATAGAATATTTGAGAAGATTATGAAACATATTTTCATTAAGAGAAAAAAAATCGGGGCCATTCTGACAAACCATGTTTGACTTGAAGGGCCTTCGCAGCTCATAACGTAGCTATTACAACCTTAATTAAAAAAAAAAAAAAAAAAAAATACAAATAATAATCTATATGTCGATCATAGACAGAGAACTATTGGCTGGATTTTAAAATTATATCTTTTCTATGATCGGGGAGTGTTTGAAAGAAAATCTTCAATTTTTGGCAAACTTTCGAACCGGAAAAAAAGTAACCATGAGCCAGCATTAAATACTGTGCACCAGCCTACAGGTATCCATGTAACGGCTTTTCAAGAAAAGATATTTTCAAGAGGACTCGTCTTTAGGCTTAAACACGTCAACAAGCTAAGTTTCATCAAAATATTTCGGGCTGTAAGTTGAACACAAAAGAACAGGATGGACAGACAAGTTTAAAAGCATTCAGAAAATGATTCTGTCCTGTTTGCTTTTTTTTAACTTAATACTTGTGGAGAAAAAAATATGAAGATTACATTTGAGTCTTTGGGTGAAAATCAATAGAGTAGACGCCTTTCAACATAGGAGCCAGATTTTACTTCGTCCATCGAAGGGTTTATTTAATTTCATAACGTCAAGAAGAACACGCTAGAGGTTAATTTACATATAAACCTAATTCTCTTTTTGCACGATTTTTATATACACGAAATTTGATTTAATACCCTTTAGAAAGAAAACAATGTTTTTTTCTATGAATTTTTTTTAAGAATTTTTTTAATGAATTTTTCTCATAAATTATTTTTTTCTATTTGATGTTTCATTGTTACCACCCCTCACAAATTATATATATATATTATAACGTCGCGTTATATTTTTCACAGCTCAGTTAGATTATGTCGATTATATGCGTATATGGCTGGAATTCCTCGAATTGCGCACAGACTAAAGACGTAATGCATTTTTTATGCAATTTTGTTTGGTTTTCCAAAGTAAAATTTATGTATTGTAATATTGTATATGTATTCGTAAGTGCACCTCTAACGCGAACTTTTCAATATTGTCAGTCTATTATTCCTCTATTTGCCCGATACCATTTTTTGCAACAAATTTTTTAGTTACGTACCCACTGTTAAAAGTGAAAAAAAGAGAATTAAGTGTACATGTCTTCTTAAGCAGTGTAAGATTCTTCGGAATTTGAACTTTGCTTGTGTATGTATTCTGCTCCACGACCACACCGACACAAACCACTAAAATTCAGAAAAAATTATTAAGAAAATTTTCAATACCTTTTTTTAATAATTTACGAGTGAAAGTGCGGCCCATTAAAAAATCCAGTGCAATGCAATGACCCTAATCGGATGATCGGTATGTCTTTAGTTAAAAAAAAAAAAGAAAAAAAAAGAAAACACTTACACTTACATACAAGTTTTTATATGTCGATTACACACACACACACACACACACACACATACGGTTGGAAATGATCAATTTTCATTATTTACGTCAGTTTGGATATATCGTTTTCTAATTGCTTTCCTTTGCGATTAGCTTTTCTTATTGGGGAAAAAAGAATGTTTAGTAATTGAGGAAACAAGTAAAGTAAATGATAAATTTATTTATTGTAAGTCGTCATCTTTTATATATTTGAACACTTATTTGAAACAAGAAACATTGTAACGAAGTAAAACCTTTGAAATTTGAAACGTTCGGTTAGTTGAACCTTTTGTAGCTTTTAGCTTGTTTTCGTGTATGTACTTTGAGAAATAAACTAATATACTATATATGTATGTATAATGTAAAGAAACTTCTTACCAAACAAACGTTTGAAGGTGAAATATGACATTCGATAGTCAAGAATTTTAATGTATTTGAGCAAAATGTGTCTTGTCGGCAAATTATAATGCACATGCACATGCACATGCACATGCACATGCACATGCACATGCATACACCCACATATACATATATGCATACATGCATGCATGCATGCATAAAACGCACAAACACACACGCGTGCGCGCGTACACATGTATGTATAAATTTTGCAAAGCTTCTCTAGGTTTACTGTTTGTTAAGAAACTTATAAACAAATAAGCTGAAGGCCCCCAATTGAGTGATTATATTACAATTGCATTGAAAGCAACATCGAAAACAAATTCAAATGACTAAACAGTAACTACTAACTAACATTAATTTTTTTTTTTTTTTTTTTTTTTATATTTTCTTCATTTTATGATAACTCATTTAATTACACATATTTTAAATGGAATTAATTTTTCATTTTGTTAGTTTTAGTTTTACAAAAATACAAATAAAAAAAAAAAAAGAAGAAAAACAAGGGGCAAGCAGAGTTTTCTAGTACCGCATACTCATAAATCTATTGTTCATATATCGCATTCTTCGTTTATTATAATTCAAAGAGACAAACTTTTGAACCGTCCTTCCTATATACATAAATTTTTTGAAAACTAAGCGACTAGGATTAAAAAAAAAAAATTTCCAATACGTAACTAGGCAACGGAATTCATTCTATGCTATACCATAAATTTACTTTTTCGTTTTTTTTTCTTTTAATATGTTTGGTTTCTGTTTTCTGGTGCGCATTTTTTTATTGCTACAAAGGAAGCCATTTACTCAACCAGCAGCAATATCAAAGTTGGTAAACTTGTTTTTAAGCACACATACAGATAAAAACGCATACATACACACGAAAGGAAAAAAGTTAAACAAGTGAGACAAGCTATAATTGGTGTTTAGGCCGAATCTTGGATGCCCATCACTTCAAGCTAGGATGAAATTATTCTTATTTTTTTGCCGCATAAGCATGCAAATGCCCGAACGCGTGAGTGAATCGGCAAATGTTAAGGTTAGCAAAGCAGACAATAAAAAGTAAGACACAACAGCTATGAATAAAATTAGTCTGAAAGCTCAACTCGAAATTGTTTAAATTCCTACATGTGGTTTTTTCAAATGTGGACTTTTCTCTTGCGGATGCCTGCTTTGAAACGATGTTGTGACATTTGCTCTAGTTTCGTTTTGCCAAAGTATTCGTCTCAATAACTTTTGTAATAATCTTGGCTACAGAACGATCCCGCCACGATCATGACATCCGTTCATGTTGCATTGAATTTCTTGGGAAATTATTTAACTCGTTGCACATACTTAAGAAGCGCATCTCGCTGAACTTGAGCGAGTAATAATGAAAACGCGAATATACTCGATTACGCACCGGTCTCAGGTACTTAGTAAATTTGCGACTCATTTGTGTTGGATTTTGGGGACAAAAGGCATGCCTGTTATCTTATGGCTTTAAAGATATCATGCACAGTCCGTCACGTGAACACCCTGTTCACCGAAAGAATTAAGTTATGGCGAATGCAATTCAATGATTAATCATGATAAGAATGGCTGATGGTTTCAGCCGCAGCTGTAGTTATGATCGATACTTTACAAAAACAGTGGACCTTCTATTAGGTAAGTGCTTACCATACTGTTTTGCCTTTTATTGTATTTGCACTACATTCGCGTAATTAAGAGTCAACGATGGAATAGATTAAAGTTTTTAATTTCGAAATGTTACAAACGCAATGATTTAATTAACACTTGCCTTAACAGTTGTTGCGAAGAGTATTGGCCAATAACAACAAATGAATAGTTAGCTACCCAAAAAACAAAAGAATAATAATCCCACACAAACGCATACAAGTATATACATACATACACACATACACATACGCATAAACGCACACACAGGCGCGCGTGCACGTTCATACAAAAATAGGCAAACATTTTTGCAAGCATACACATATATTTGGCAGAATGTAATGCAAGCAAGCAAGCAAGCAAGCAAGCAAGCAAGCAAGCATGCATGCATGCATGCATGTCAGGCCAGGCCAGGCCAGGCCAGGCCAGTGAACATATTCAAGCATTCATTTAATACTAAATATCTTTACTGGGCATTAGATTTAGCATTGTATTCCTATGTAAGGCATAACAAAGGATTATCAACTTTAGGCCAGTGTTATTAGTGTTCTTCAGAAGTTCGCAAAATCTGCAAAGCCAACTAATTTTCTCTTTTCTTTTTGTTTTCCAACAAGAACGTAGACAGAATGATGTGAAACTTTTTGATTCGACATATCTTCTATTAACGAAAAGATCTCAGTTGGAACGGAAACTTGAAAATGAACTTCCATGTCATAAATAATATCTTATGATAACTAACACGATTAGGGTTAATTCCAACTGAGCATTAAACACGTGCATCAACAAGAGCGCATGCAGTGGTAGGAAATTGCACTTGTCTTAAAGAATAAATCTTGAGTATATCGAGCATCTCAGGGCAGATGCATATATATATATATATATATATATAATGTGTATTGTGCTTGTATATGTGTAGCACGATGATGATCGGAAGGAGGTAGAAAGATAGGGAGAGAGATAGGGAGTGGCCGCCAGCTTGGAACGTGCAAGCCTGATCGGTAAGTGCTATATCTTTACAGGCGGAGAATTAAAGTACGCTTCTACTACACTGGCAATCGAAATTGGATGCGTATGCTGACTTGATAGTCACGTGACAACAATATCTTCAAATTTTGATTATTTTATGCCATTAATAGATTTTATATTTATGTTCGTGGCGCATCACATCCATTGCCAAACTTATAGTCGGCTCAATACACCTTTCTTTCTCCAATACGGACGAACGGACACAGCTAAGCCGATTTGAAATTTAAGAATAAATATATTGCTAAATTTTCTGAGTTTCGCCACATTTTATGAGCGGAACAATTATAAAACAATTACGCCCTTTATTTAATTTATTATAAAATATAAAAATTAGTTACCTTTAAAAAGCTGAGAATCAGTTTTATAATATCAAATATTAATTTCTAAAATTCTAGTATAATCAATATCAAAATCCATACCCATTTCTCATTCTGGCCTTACTTGGTGGAGATTGTGGGATTATTCGAATCTCGCGCTATCGAGTCGTATGTAATTTCAATTATCAGACACCGTGGAGTTATGGCAATTTTATTTGCACTTTAAATCCGTAGTTGTATAGCAATTGGGTACTTGATCGAAAAAAGAGCACAACTATTAGATAGATAGTCTTCGCTCTCACTGGAATTAGATATACATCCATATAATGGATCGCCAACAGGCGCACGCGGACTATTAATTCCCGATGAGCGAAAATATTGACAAAGTCATTTAAGTACGTATCTAAAGAGTTTGGAACGCTTTAATGAACCTCGGCTTGTACTAATCCGGGAGGAAAATCTGATGCTTAGGCAAAATGCTGCAAATTACACCCCACAAAATCAGCGTCTGCGTATTCCAAATCCATTAAAATAAGATAACTAATTCGGTACAAGGAAGCAGAGGAGAAAAACGCTTCCTTGTCTCTCCAGTGAGGTCATATACTTCAACTCATATTGTTACTACCTGTAAAAGTAAAACAAAACTTTTTTTAGACCCTTTCGTTGTGAGGACTTTTTTTCGCTGCACAACCGATTATTCACTTGGTACTGCTGTAAAGCTGTTAAAGATGAAAGTCTGCAGTTCCTCCCCCCCCTGCCCCCCCTTAACTTGCAAAAACGAGTAAGAAAATTATATTCGGCTGCGACTCAATTCTTTGTATCCACCAACTTTATATTCAAAAAAAGGAAGAACAAAAGATAAAGACGCAATTTCGAATCTGCAATATTGAGTGTGCGTGGGTAACTTGTATTTCTATTTTGTAGATGTGCCGTTAGATCACCGATAGATTATGCACCGAAATTGGATCATTGGATCATTGGATCCGCCCTTTTTGAGAAATGACAAGAAAAGGCAATTTGTCTTGCTTTTGAAAACAATTCATGTTGTTTAGTGGGCGTGTGCTCTAAGCAAATTGACTTATTTTCAAACACAAATTGCCGACATGAACTTTCATTGTAGTTGATATATTAATTTAAGCGGTCGATTGAGTGTTTATCGCATATACTTATGCAGACGGACAGACGGATGTATGTAGATCCAGCTTTCCAGAAATTTAAACGAATCGAGAGAATATTATGTACACCTTATAAGATTATCGAAGCTTGCTGCCGGACGTTGCAAAAGGTTTAGTGAAATTACTGTATACTCCTAAGCTCTCGGCAGTAGCCAGTACCAGTAAAATTTGTTGCAACAGGTGTACAAGTATGCACTGCAAAAGCTGCGTTAAGTTAGTGCCAAGTATCTAAAAACTATGAATTTTTTTTACTCCAAACGCGTGACACAAAGAACAAAAGCCATTATGACTCTTTCATTGACTTATCTGCGAAGATCTAAGCAATCATTTGCACACTAGTGTCGTTTCTTTTTCCTAGCTTTGATTTTTTCAAATTTTTTTCTTTCAGTTCATTACCATATAATCGCGGTAAATAATATCGCAATAATTTTTTCATTTTTTTTTTTTTTTTTTGTGCTTTTCTCTATGTAATTCTCTTCACTAATTATTTTTTCACTTGTCTCTCAATTTGTTGCAGCACTTTACAAATTCACGTTTCGTTTATGTATCATCATATCAACAACTACTCTATCGGTCGCATATGCCTGCTATTCTATATGCATACGTTCGTATCGTTTTATATGCGTGCGAATGAGTGTGTTAAGCTATAGTAAAAAAATAGCAACAAACTTGCTTGCTTGCGTGTATGTATTGAAAGCATTTATGTCAATGCACGTTTTCAATGTTAAATGTAGACGAGTGAGTATAAAGGTTCAAGAAGTAAGTATGAAATTTGCAGTTTTCCTCTCTCTTTCTCTCTCACTCTCTATAAGCCGTTTGCTTTGTACTCAATGTGCATATTAGCAACAATGTTGCATTAATGTATCGCACATATGTTATGCATATATATATATATATAGATACGCACATTTATTTATACATGTGTATACATGGGTGTGTAAGTGAAACTAGAGTAGTTCTACGCGCAAGTGTTGCTGGCAGTTAATAATAAATAAACAGACAGGAAAATATCAAATAGTAAGTACATACCACACAAATACCATGAAATAGAGTAAACAACAACAACAACAACAACAACACGAAACAATAAAACTAAGTAGTGAGAATTTTATACGCAAGCTTAGAGGTTATACTTTATTTGTATATTTATCATATATTTAGCTACCAGTTCATTATTCTCTATGTCACGAACATTTTGATATCGTAAGTTCAATAGTGGAAAGTAGTGGAAATATAAGGCAAAGACTTGCTTTAAGAACGAACACTAGACTTCTTTTCCGAACCCTGCAATAAATTTCCCTTAACAACTTTCTACAGTATTTCAAATTTCAACAAATGAAGGCACAAAGTTGCAAGCAACCTAAGGGATAATTTACATTTACTTAATCAAAATAGAATCATTTTCGAAAATCTTTTTGTAAAAGAAGTGAAAAGAATTATTAATATTCAAGTTTCGTATATGTATGAAGGTGTAAATGTAAATCTTAGAGTGTAATGCAGAGAAAAAAGTAAATTCTTTCAGGTGTTTTTACAATAGTTTAAAATTGAGGCGTGGCAGGCAGTTCTTACAAAACAACTCATTTTTTTTGCTTGACTTTTTCCCTAACGTATCGCTACAGGTCACACCTAGCACAAGGAGCTAAAAATTTTTTGAAATTGCGATACAAAATCCGGTTAATATAGATTTTCTAGAGAAATGCTGCTTCACGGGAAGCTGTAGGATGGACAAATGTTTATTTATTAAAAGAACAAGTCTCTTACTAATTGCAGTTTTACAGTCAATTACTAAGCAGTTTACAGTCAAAAGCAATCGCACACAATTGAAACAGACATTGTCGAGTTCGTTAAGCTTGAAAAATTTATTTATGAGAAATGGTCTTTTGAAGTTTCGACTTGCGATTACGACCGATTACTCATTGACAGTCAACCCTGATATAACGCGGAGCCAAAATTGCGACAGTCCTCCTGGAACGCGATTGCTGCTCAACAACCTTCAATCAACTCAGTTCTTAAATTTAGGAGAAAGAAAAAAATCAATGTTTCAATCCCTCGTGTAATGAAAACATGAAACATTAATGAGACCTAACTGCCTGTATTCTGGCGATCCAATAAAGCAGTTAGAATGATTCAAGATTTATTTAAGGAGTGGTGCTGTAATCGTTTTATCTAAGCGATAAAGCAAAAATTTGTATTTTAAAGCTTTATTGGTCCTTGATAACTCTGGTTGTCACAACACTGGAACAGGGAAATCTAAATTGCAAAAATTCTTTTCCTTCCTCCTACCTACACGTCATTAATACAACCTTTGGACCAAGGTTTCAAAATATACTACATGTGTCCATTTTTCTAAACCATTTTCGACAAATGCCAAAATGATGAGAAGAAAACTATTATTAAAGCGTGAAAGGATTTCCCTATTTTAGATTGTATTACCGTCAAGAAAGAAATGGTATTCCACTCCCAGTTGCAGAAAGAGCAAACATTGCCTTTTGTTTAAGCGGCGCGAGGTTTAGAATTAACCAGCAAAATGTAGAAGAACTACCGCAGGAAAAACCTTAGACGGTGAGGAATTGATGGAGTTAGTTCATGACGAAAATATGGAAAACGAACGGATGCCAAATCTCAATTTATGCGGTGTGGCAAGAAGGGCTAAATTCGGCTAAAGAATTAGAACTTCATTTCGCTTACACTCGTCGTTCGATGATGCGCAGCGCAACATTAAGAAGCGAATTAAGAAACTGTTGCGACGAGTTACTCATTCACTCATATTTGAAAGCGAGGATGAGCGTTAAAGCGTGCAAGGCTAGAAGGATTTTCTTGGTTTGGTTGTTAGAAAACATTTTCGTAATTTAGGTTTAGGTTAATTTTTTTTTAACATTTTCTCGTACGAACTCTCTTCGATGCAATAAACATAATTTTATTGTACCTAACATATTATTTTGCCCATTGTGTTTGAAAGATTCCTTCCACAACCGTACGCACCGTAACTTGACGCTCTGACGATGTAATTTTCATATAACGCAGAACGAACCAAACTGTTTAAAAAGCGATTTTACATATTTCCGAGTTTCACTCAACGCGTATACTATGCGTTGCGTATACTTACCGAGTTCCAAAATGTGCTCGGAACGCATGTCATAGGGCTCCGCGATTATATTCGGAAAGTCGACTCGATTATTCGATTATTTAAAATGATCTTTTTATATATGTATGTATAAGAAGTGAGGTGACATAACTACATAACGTATATATTCGTAGTGTAGATTCGTAAGCCAAGTTTGCTTATGGACGCGATGTATTCACGAACAGAGCCAATAGTTCACCAGTTTTAGTAAATTTCGATTCAAAACATATGAAAATGCAAATACACGATCTTTCTTCACGAAGCCATTTTTCGTTTGACGACTTTGAGGTTACGTCGCGGCGTATATTTTCTCATACGTTTCATACAAATCAATTTCAAAAAGACTGGATTGAATGATTAAATGTTCGTGTGCAAGCACTAATTTATGGTCACATTGCTTCCCCGCAAATAAAGCGACAAAAAAATTTGTTGACTGAAGAGTTCGGCTGTATTTTCCAATCGTCGCAATAGGTCATGTAGTTAGAGAGGGAAAACTAAGTCACTAAATAGTAGGAAACTTATATTAATCGGGTGGTGAATCTTCTAAACTCACCAATTTAAAAATTGCCGAGCGGTTTGTTAATTGTGTTCTTGTCACTTAATCGATTAGAATCATTTCTTCCCTCAATTCTTGAATCAACTTGCGAGATATATGTGGTCTTTAGTTCAACAAGTGCTACTGGTTAACTAATTGAGTGTTTTTCTGCGGGTTGTGTGTAGGTCGTCGTCATTATCAAGTTTTTTCCGCGCTCTGCGTATTCTCAGTTTCACGACCATGAGCTTTCCTACCAACGACGACAGAGATGTAGACGAACAACATGTCTAAAATTTCTCAGAACCTAATATTATCTTGATTCTGAGACGTAGTTCTAAACATAACACACATACGAATAAAAAAATAACTGTAACTTACAACACGTTTCAGTTGCCATTTGAGAAGTTGATATGAATATTTCAGTAAAGATTATTTCAATTCGTTCGTTGTCAGGCAGGTCTAACCATGTTGGGTATTGAACAGCCCAGCGCCACATATTTGTATCGGTTTAAAAAAATGTTTATTTTACTTTTTTAGAAAGCTCTAAATACAACATACGTAAAATCTATTTATGATTAATGCCATATTATCAAGAGAAAACTCTTGGGATTTGAAAAATCCCAATCCCCAGAAGATCCTGATAGCGAAAGGGTTAATCGGCCAAATCACGTTTAATAAATTCTTTACAACATTTTATAATATTTTGTCCAAAATGTGATAAGACTTCTCAACTTCGATAAATCGGGCCGCCTTATTTAAACAAGTAGTTTTCTTACTTAGAATCCATCACCGAAGAATGAGAGGTGTGTTAATTTCGTCAGAACATTTGCAACACGCAGAAGGAAGCTTTACCGACTCTACAAAGTGTATATATTCTTGATCAGCATTAAATTCTGAGTCCAATGAAGCATGTTTGTCTGTCTGTCTGTCTGTCTGGCTGTCTGTCCGTTGGTTTAATTATTGTTGTAAGACTTCAAATTTCGCAGAAACATTGGAAGTTCTTGCACGTAGGTTATTATTGAAAATGGGCCAAATCCGTCGAAGGACCCAGTCACAGTACCACTTGAGCTAAGGACACCTCAGCTTTTGTTTTATAAAAGGAATAAAAAATTGGTTCCTTGATCATGACTTAAGCGGCCGCAGATAAATCTGTAAAAATTTTAGCGTACATTCTATGGACGATGCTGTAGTACCTCTATAAAAATAGGAAAAATCGGCCACGCCTACTTAATTTGCAAAAGTTTCATTTGTTTTCAAAGCTTTTGTTATGCATAGAAGCAGGATTCAAAAACCACATAAAGTATATAAATTCTTGGCCAATTTCAAATTCGGCATACTTTCGTCTGGCCATCTGTCCGTCCGTCCAACTGTATAGTGTTTGTGATAAACATTCTCCCGTTTGCAAAAATGAAGATAACGCCTACAAATTTGCAAAAAAGTAGAGAGAACATGGCCCAAACAGGTCAAAGAATGCACCTACGACGCCCACACGTCTATACAACTGCAACTGCGGACGCCTTTGCTTTCTGTGTTTTTTTGTTTGTTGCTCATAAAGTACAATACATACATACATACATCATATAAAATTTTCCCCTTTTATTCAAAAACTAGAATACAACAACAGCGCCGACCCAATATTATAAAATGTGAAAATTTAGTTCTTATCCTGTTTTTAGGGTCACCGTGATGAATATAAAAGATTCGGTCACGACTAAATCAAATTTTCTTACTTGTTTTCGATTCCACTGTATCGTTTGAATCGAGTCAGAAAGATGTCCCCAACACGATTTCTAAAGTTTCGAACCACACTGAAGACTGAAATCAAACAAAACTAAATCAGTTGAATAGAGCGATTGCGGAACGATATGCGTTGAAAAACGCTTGCAGAGTTCCCTCAAGCAATGCTCTTTGTTAACGTTTTAGCCGGAGAAAGGGATTTATAATCGAAAAAAAACTTGGCCCGGTTACGAAACATTAAGTGTTGAAGTTTTGGCGAAATATTCGTAAAGAATCAAAACATCATCGTCGAGGCGAAAAAATCAAAATTTGTCCGTCAATAATTCGGGCGAATAGTTTCACGCAAGTGATGATGCATAATGTTCAAATAATATTCCTTGTCGTTGATGTACTTCAACCCGGTGCAAAAAATTCATAATGCATTGCAGCAGAAAACTTAATCTTAATATGTGCCCGTTCGCTTGAAGACGTTAATGTCATGTGTCGATTACTTCTCAAAGCGTTTTCTTGTCGTTTTTTTTTTTTTTTTTTTTTTTTTTTGTGGATCATCCTATGCATTTTTCTATAATTGCTAATCGGCCACTTTGAAGAAACTAACTTTCGTTAGGTATCATAAACTATTTTGATAA
>KK502456.1:995520-1021023 GCA_000688735.1 Glossina austeni
AAAAAAAAAAATTTTTTATTTTTTCCCTTTTAAGGTTAAAAAAAAAAAAAAATACATGTAAAGTGTACACATACATATATATTTACGCAGAAAATATATGTGAATGCACGTATATATGTATGCTGTGAAATTCAATAATGTTTTTAATTATAATGGCTTCGAGCAGCAGCGGACACGTGTGCTTTTTAATGCTATCAATGTTAATCAATTTAGTTCCAAATGATTTTTATGCATTTCACGCAAAAAAAAAAAAAAAAAAAATTTTTTTTTTGTTCTACACTGTAAAGTGAGAAAATCAAATACTTTTGTTTATCAAATATTGGAAAGTTTACTGGAACTTTAGGCTTTAGTCTTAAATCCTAACATTGACTTGTTGACTGATATCATTAAAAGTTCCCAAGAATAGGATTTTTATTTATTCTCTTTCAATTTCGAAAGGCTATCTAGCATTGCTGGACAAGGGTATTGTTAGATTTGTTCTTATACTTGTAACACATAAAAATATAATGAGAATATAATGAGATCGTCTAGAGATCGTCTCTCCTGGCTTTTTTTTTTTTTTTTTGTTATTGGGACCAATTACTCAGAGAATAATGAATATGTACCCAATTGGTGAGGGTTCTCCCTTTATCCACTAACCACTCAGATTTGAACCCGCGAACACTGACTTGGTAAAGGCGAGTCTGACCTACTCAGCTATTCCCATTTAGCATTTCTTTGGATGAAATTGACTTTGATCTGAGCACAGCCAGAAAGGAAACTAAATTTAACAACAGCGACGGTTCGGTGCTGACGTCCATACTGCTGCACATATAATAAAATCTTATCTTACTGGCCACCGATCTAAAAATATGGCAGCCCATCCTGCGTACAACATTTTCATATTTATTTCCCTATTTAATATACGCGGTGCATACGGCCTTTATCGACACCACGAATCTTTTGTCTCATACTGACCTATCGCTAATGCGAATTTAGGCTAATTTCCGATAAAGTTCACAGATACGCGCAGATGCCTGAAGATAAGCTAATTTATGTAAACTATAAAAAACGGATACACTTTTACTGCGATGTCATCCTATTTGTCATTACAGTTTACTGTGCAGCTATCAATCGCTAGGATTTGCGTTCATTGTGTTTTAATTAGCGCAAAATCGAAAAGCAAAAGTGCAGAATGCTGTACACATGAACAATAAATATGTATACATATCCGAATAGGCATTGAATTGGACGATGAATTGGAAACGAAATTCATATGATTCAAAATAAATAATTTTTCATGACACAAGACGAAGACTACTGGAGTATTATTACAATTCATGCAAAATACTTACAGCAATCGAGTTAAGAAGAACGAACACGAATCTAAGATACCAAAAAAGAAAAAAAAAAAAAAAATATATGGGAGGGTGCTGATGGTAATCAGACAAAATGACGGTGCAAACATGTCTACGTTGACAATGTTCAAATACACATAATTGTTTATATGCTTTTCTTTTTTCATTTTTCATTTAAAGATTGCCGCGAAACAATAAAAGCTTAAGGAAACCTATACGTGTATATACGCGTTTATATATATTTGTGTAAATATTTGCTTTGTTTCGGTTTTTTGTCTTCAAATTAACCGTTACATACCGCATGCAACACGACCAACAACCCGATAACAACATACATATGATTGCATGTCAAAGTTGTACAAAGAACAAAGTCACCCGTAATGGTGGTGGTTAAGGTTGTTATTGCTGTTGTTGTTGTTAATGTTTGTATTAGTTGATGCCTATGTTACTCTGCTGTTAGTCTGACTGTTTTTGCTAGGCTAACGTTGCAATTTAATAGCAATTTGAACATGTAAGTAACAACACCAACAAGTAAAACTTTCTGTTTGGTTCAGTTTGGGTTCTATTCTCGAGTTATAATTTGAACATGAAAACGAAATACGGACGAATACGGTCTGAGTTGTATCGCAGGTACAACTTGTACATAGACACATATATACAGGCATATATATATATATGTATATGTATATATATATCAAACTTATCGTCACCCGCCTAAACTCTTATATACATAGCTACGTATATGTGTGTTCAAATTCACATAATACATATGTTTAGTATATAACAACACTGTCTCAAGAGATGTGTGTTTGTTTGTCAGACACTTTGTTTTTTTTTTTTCATCAAAGTAGCAAAACATAACACCACCAAGTTGAACAATCTTCCATAGAGCGACACAAACACAATTACTAACACACAGATTTAGTTGCATGTCTGGCCAAGCATAAATATGCAAACATATACATATATAAGTATGTTGACATGCATATGCAACCAATACCGCTATGCAGAAATAAATATGCAAAAAAAAAAAAAAAAAATGCATCTACTATGGTCGCATGTATAAATGAATGTTTTCTGAATAGACACAATCATAAATAAATAATAATAAAATAACAGAACAAGCTCTAGCGTATGTGTGTTTTTTAAAAAGAAATGGAAAAATAGTTACATAGACGCAGAGAGTTAAGGAGACAGAAAGAAATTATTTTTTAAAAGAATTCAAAGAAAGTTTTATGCAATTTAAGATAAACTATATGATAACATAAATTGCGGGAGGAGCACAAATAATTGGCTAAGGCGACCATTACGGTCATATTACCTTTCCGAAATTCAAATAAATTAGAGGTCTTTGTTTTTTCGTAAAATGTTCAAGAAAGAAAGAAATTATTTTTAATTTTGTTCCGATCAATTGTGATATGACGCAACCAATAATTATACGATTTTTGTCCTTTTTATAATAATAACACAATTAATTTATATTAAGGGCCGTATGATTCACTGAAAAACAAATGGCAGTGCTACTGTAAGCGTAACACGCTAAATAAGCGTAACTGCCTCATTGAGTGAAATGAAAGATGAAAAAAGAAAAAAAAAAATTTTCAATCAGTAATAAAATGAAAGTAAGTTCTTTCAATGTTTCCGACCCAATAACACATAACAATAAAATCACAGATGCACAGCTGCAGGAAAAACTATTGGATACTCTAGGGATGCAGAAAGAGAGATATACAGATATACAGTAAAAAGAAGTGAGTTATATGTACACGTTGGGATCTAATTCAAGATATCAAGGGGTATGCGCAGGTACATCCGGGCCAAGTATTCTAAAGAAATAAAAGAGTCGTTGTTTAAAAGGGCTACACGGTTCTCTCATCACTCCCATCTACTCGTCCTGGAGTTACCTGCATACCGCGATTCCAAGTTTTTTTTATGTCTCCACTTTCAAGTCGAACACTACTCCTTCCCTTCACCCCTCTCTTCTTATAACGCTTCCTAATCACCACCATTGCCGGACGTATAGAGAATTTGGAAAAGAGAACAGATAAAAAACTGATGTCCGTTTTTAGATCCAATCCAAAAGTGATATCAATCAGTTTGAGCGCATATACCAATGTGATCAAAAAGTAAGTAAAGTAAGGCCAAGTTCTCTTCGATTACGTTGTATTCCCTTCGCTAAATTCTCTTCGTATTCTACGTATAATTCCTTTCTCACATCTAAAATTTTAACAACGAATACTACCTTGCGTTAAACTATTCGCCGGAATTATGGGTAGGAAACTCTTGGTGTGTGCCTCACGCGTATTGCGTATTGTGACAGACGATGAAAAATGGATCTACTGTGACAGTCCAAAGGGCCAAAAGTCATGGATCAGTCCAGGACAGCCATCCACATCGACACCAAAGCAGAAAGTTCGCGGCCATAAAGTTTTGCTGTGGATATGAAGGGACCAGGAAGGTTTAGTGTATTACGAGCTGCGAAGACCAAGTGAAACCGTTACTGCAGATGTCTACAAATGTCAATTGAACAAATTGAACGATCCATGCTTGCAAAAGACACCAGCAATGGCGGTTAACAGATGCAAAGTCATCCTCTTGCATCTGGCAATGCACGGCCACACGTTGCAAGAGTTGTTAAGGATACACTGTTGTAGCTTGAATCGAAAATTCTGCCACACCCAACGTACTCACCAGATAGAGCGTCTTCTGATCACCACTTGTTAAGATTGATCTAAGATCCAAGAACGGGGAAAATGGGTTGCTACCAAAACACTATTCTTCTTCAGACAGGGAACATGGTTCGTTTCCCAGAAAGATGGAAAAAGATTATGGGAAATGATGGATGTATTGCACAAATTTTTCTCAATAAATGCCTTTCTCAAGTGAAATATGATCAAAATACTCGGAAACACTTAATGTAAGGAGGTATAGTATTTCCTAAACAAAGATTGGTAAAAATTGAGATGAGAATATTTTTAAGAGTTTTGGATATATTTCAAGTTGTTAGATTATGTCGAGTAAAAGTGATTCGATGAAGTCTATTTTACTTAAGATTCATACTTGAGCCAGAATAGATCAACGCACCAAAATTTAAACGTTTTAAAGGAGTACGTTTGTGTAAATGGAGGTAACTTGCAGAAAGACTTAAGAGAGATACAGACCTATCGAACGAGTATCATTTCTGAATCAATTAGCTTAAGTGGCCGTTTGTTTATCTGTGTGTCCCTCTGTCTATCCGCTTGGCTGATATCTATCCATAGATTCTTATGTCACAATATTTAAGATATTTTGACAAATTTTTTCACAAGGACGAGCTCCCCCCTTGAAATGCGTTGTATGGGGATATTTTTATGACCAGTCCTCGTAGACCTATTCAGAGAAGGTTATTATATAAAAATAATTTGAAAAATTTCATATTTTCTTGTCATAAATTATTGAAAGCAACTGCCGCGGTATACTAAATTGATGAGAAAAATGTGGATCGGCTCGGTCAATACAACATTTCCTACGAAAAGTAAGCCTTTACGTGGCGAAAAGTCTATTTTTTAATATTTTACGATGAAACTTATTCCGTAAGAGTAACCTTGACATATAAATTAACTCTACCAGAATTGGGGCTATTTCGTTGTATTTTTTGGACAACATTCCGTATAAAGCTTCTCGTGAAAAGCAAAGTATAGAAAAAGCTTCCCATGACAAGAAAATTAGATTTAAAGTTTAGTTCGAGTTTCCGCCTCCAAATAAGGACGTCCGTGGAAACAATGCCTTTGTATTAAAGGAAATAAATGTAGGGTATTTAACGGTTGGCCTTGCCCGACTATTAAGTTTTTATTTTTCTTTTTTTTTCATAGATTTCCTTATTGATCCTGGGTTTAATTA
Organism: Glossina austeni; assembly: GCA_000688735.1. Lineage (NCBI taxonomy): Eukaryota > Metazoa > Arthropoda > Insecta > Diptera > Glossinidae > Glossina > Glossina austeni. The sequence goes on from KK502456.1 coordinate 1,000,737, forward strand.
AGAATGAACGCCGCCTTCCTCGACTTTATTGATAGGTTTATTAAAGCACGTAACAAAATTTAAACACAAAAATGCGACACGCGTCACCACTCGCCAATATAATTGAGCCTTTTTTCTTTTTAACTATGAAATATTTTCTCCTCTAATTATTGCTTATATTTGTAAAGTCGTCCGGGCGCTAAAACTGATTGCAATATAACTCTAAGATTATATTTAGGAAATCCTTCCTTCCTTCTCCTCCACAATAATCATCTTTTAATACAGTCCATAGAATGTTTAGGGAGAAATAAAGCAGATAAAAGATGAGACGCATAGAAAAATGTTTTCTTTTTTTTTTTAAATTGAACTTTTTACAATTTTGGAATATTTATTAGGCTCTGTAGACTTATGGCCGTGACGACGTATATAACTAGTGTTGATATGATTTTTGATGCAAGCATAAGAGAGATTCTCTTAAATACGCTGTCGACACAATAACAAATCATTTGTTTCATATGTATATTGACCTTAGATGGTGTTCATATAATATTCGCCTTGAGAGCAACACAGCAGCTTTCTTATTCGTTATTATCGTTATGTCGCACATTTAAACAAACAATAACAGACAGCAGACAATCACCTCCATTGCCATGAAAATATTTTGGAAACATATGCGCGTTATACAATAAATTTTATTAATTTCATTTTAATAAAGATGTGAACGCTTGCTTTGCTTACCTTATTTCTTATGTTATCTATTAAAAATCGTTATCATCGTACGAAAAATAGCATTTAAGATTTACAAAAATATCACTCATACGCCTTAGATGCTATTTAATAATTTTTAAATAAACATTGTTCGCGTTGCGTGAAAGAAAATTGGTATGAATATATTATCTCAACGTTGTACGCAAAAAAAAGTTCACTACTTTAAAAGGTTCATTGTATGGTTAAAGGAGCAAACAAGAAATTGTTTTTGAATATTCTTTATCTGAATCAATGCTTTGATAGTTAAGTTTGTATACGCGAATCGTTGCTGCCTTTGGTATAGATATACATAATTCTAGAATTTAATAAATCTGCGTACATATAAATGAATGAATATAATCACAGATTTACATTTTGCTTATATATGTTCGCAAGTATTTCATATTTTGTATATTCTTTGATATTTATCACATTATCAACACTTTATATGAAATCATCATCTCTGATATCAACGAGATTTTCTACATAAAAAGAATCGTTTATGTGTGTGTGTGTGTGTTTGCGTGTGTGTATGTGTGTGTATGCGTTTGTGTTTGGTTGTATGCGTGCTTTGTATGTGTTTAAGTCGATATGTGCATATATCTGTTAGTAATATGTTTAATTTGTGCATAAGAGTGTATATAAGTCATGTAACTGTTGTATGTATGTTCCTGCGCATACGAACTTCACTGAATTCCATTTTGATTTTCAAGTGTTTTGTAAATCCAGACACTTTTAAAATGATTGAATTTATGCATCAAGTACATGCAATAATAACAACAACAAGTACATACGTGTGCATGCACGATGATAATGATGGTGATGAAAAAAAAAAAGAAGGAAAACAATCCACTCTGATATGTACATATAAATGTATATAAAAATATATGTAGGCATGAATGCTAAATATATGAAGACTATATATATACATATATACATATATATATATATATATATATATGTATATATATATTCGGGTGTGTGTGGGTGTGTGTACGTATTCTCTACATATTTAGCGTTATATATATATATATATATATATAACTTATATATACAACTTTTTAAAGATTAAAATAAAATGTCGACTTAATTAAATACAAAGGAAAATTTTCAAAGAGAGTAATTTTTTATGTGTATACAATCTGCGCCAAAAGATCTTCGGAGCGTATATGATTTTTAATTTAAATGTATTTTCTTTTAATTCTGCTGACAAATTAAAATGGCTGGGCATTGCATTATTTTAAGCAGATATTCTTTAAGTGAAAGCAAAAAAAAAAGAAAAAAGAAAGTAACAAGCAAGTAATTATACTTGACTTCCAGCGAACATTTTCGCACCAAATACTCGTCCCTTTTCTAAATTTTTACGTATGTGAATATATAAACAAACATAACATGTGTGCGAAGAGGACTGAAGCACTTTGAATAATACCTCTTAGCATTTTTATACCCATCATCGAAGGATGAAGGGTATATTTATTTTGCCCAAACGTCTGCACCGCCCGGAAGAAAGCTTCAGAGACCCCAAAATGTATATATATTCTTGATCAGCATCAAATTCCGAATCGATTTGAAATTCGTCTGGTCGCAAAAATAAATTTATCAATTTCATATTTGGCAGAAACATAAGACGTTCGTGCACGCAAATGGGACAATTCGGACGAAGAACACGACTACGGTACTACATAAGCTGAGGATATTTCTGTGTTTCAAGAGAAATAAAACATGATTTGCTTTTGTTTATTACTCAAAAACTAAAGCAAATAAATGTACAAACACTTAAATGTAAATTTTGTGGGCAATATTGCGGTACCTGTACAAAAATAGGAAAGTCGACCACGCTTACGCAGTATTATAGCGTATTGAAATCGAGTTTTTTGTTCAATATCTTTATAATGCACAGAAGCAAGCTTAAAAAAACCCTATAAAGTCCATCAATTCTTGGCCAGTTTCAAATTCGTTTAGTTTGTTCGTGTGTCCGTTTTAGTTGTCTGGCAGTCAGCCCATCTGTCCAACGGGGGAGTATTCGCGGTGCCTATTCTCCCGTTCGCAAAGAAGAAGAGATTGCCTACAAGTTTGCAAAAGAGTTTAAATACAGCTCAACAGCTACATATATATACAACCAGAGTGTCTTCTGTATCTTCTGCTCGGTGCTCATAAACTACAGCAGGTAGACGATATAAATTTCCATAAAATTTCCTATAAAAATAGAAAAAATCAGCCACGCCTTCTTCTCTCTTTTTTTTCCAATCTTTTACAGGATAACCGTGATGGATATAAAAGATTCGGTTGCAACCGACAACTTTTTTTTTTTTGCATTAGAATAAAATCAATTTCACTAAAAAATTGCGGAAACCTACTTAATATATATGAAATTTCAACTTTAGAAAATAAGCGCCTCTTTTTCAATATTCCAGATATTAATCGAAAAATTTATGCGAATATATCCAAAGGAAGTAAACCACCAACTCAGTGCAAAAATGATTTCGACCAATCTACTGACATGCCCACAATTAACCAAATATTACAACATTTTGATATAAGAATCTGATTCGACTTGCATCACGCATTGATCTCAAGGCTTATGTAACTGTCTTACTTGTTTAAAATAAAATTGTTCATTAGGACGCTTCTAACTGAACTTCGTAGTTCATAACCTATTGAATCTCTCGGCATTGTATTACATGGCTTTCTTGAGACCAAACATCATCCGTTATCAATTTTCCTAATATGTCCGAGCAAAGTCGGCCAGCAAGGGACACTCGCTATAACCACTGAAAGTGATTACATAATCTTTCGCTCGTTTGAACAAAAGAACAGGCCTAATAGATGCCAGCGGTATGATGCTCACATCAAATAGTGAGTAGAGTATATATATATATGTATATATATATATGTATGTGTATGTACATGTATGTATATATATATATTTATCTCTCGTACAATCTCGTAGAATTTAAGATATTGACTTCAAATTTAGCAAAAACATTAGAAGTTCTCATAGGCAAGTTGGTATAGTAAATAGACTAAACCGGTTTAAAGGCACGCCCATAGTATAACCTTGGTAATTAGAGATATTTCTGCTTGCAAAATCAGATAAATTGCGTTTTGCGCTCATTACTCGCTGACTACCACAGATGGAGCGACAAACATTTTCACCTATACTAGATCCTATATGCGATCGTGTATCTATGCAGACATGAAAATATGAAAAATATGAAAAATATGAAAATATAAAAATCCACTCAACCGGGATTGTCCAACGTTACGAAGTATCAAAATTTCATTTGCTTTTTTTCTTTTTTTTTTTTTAGTGCCTTATCGATGTTTCCTTTAGCAAAAACTTGATGATATAAAGTATTTGGCCACAGCATGATGAAGGTACAACTTTCTTGGGTTCTTAGGTTCACGTGATCTTATTAAATAAAAACGTAAAGTAAACTTTTCACCATAATTTGTTTGTTAAGGCAGTGGTTTCCAATCTTTTTGTACTGGCGCCCCTCTTTTTAAAAAAAAAATGAATGCGCCCCCCTTTTAAAAAACAAAAAAAAAAAAACCGAAACAATCAGATGCTTCTGTTTACTGAAGTTTGGCGCGAGTAAGCACGAGAACAACCGGGATGTTGCAAGTGCTTACCTTTTGATTCCACGCCCCGTACTCGGTACTCGGCTCCAAATGCGAAAGCGAGATATTTCGATTCGAAGAAGAGTATGAATTGGATGTTTTGGCATTTGTACACCAAAAATCCGCCCCTAGGGGGGCGCGCCCCACAGGTTGGAAACCGCTGTATTAAGGTATGTATGGTAATACAAATTGAGCCTGCCCTCTCAAAATGCCCTATAATATCCAAGTAAATGATACCATTGTGACCGTAACTCGGTATGTAAGCGTAGAAATAATATGATTTAACTGAAATACAGCAAATGCATCGCGAAACTATATACTCATAAACATTCAAACGAACAAAAAGTATTGCTATAAACATAAACATACTATTCTCAGAGCAATCCGTTTAATATCATATAGTCAACCAGCTGACTTATTCACATACGGACCGCTTGATACACATACACAGATCCTGTAGACAGGTTTCATTCGATTGGAGCAAACCGCACTACAATTACACACGTAACCGATGTCGATGCTAAATTTTACTCTTCACATTTTTTTTACCAGAATTTTTCGAACCAGAAGACTGGTTTTTTACATTGCGGATGTTTGCAACGCTTTCCTTCGCATTAGCCAGGAAAAGTAACGTTTCTCGCACTAAGTGTTTTTTGTCGTAGAACGCGAATTATTTAAAACTCACTAAAAAGAAAAGAAATGGGATTAAAACATATCAGAACCTAAGGTTAGTTCGAGAACCGTCATCTTCATTTCAGTGCTTTTAGATCAAAGCGAACGGCAGGTATGCGAATGAACATTAATAAGTTGCTTCTGTTGCTTTGACTACTGTAGGATACATATATGTATGAAATGCACATACAGGTGTTGAAAACATTTAACACGTCTACTAAAGCAGCTGTGTAGTACGCATCAAAGCAAATATTAAATTTTCCTCTGTGCTTTTTTATACTCTGCATTCCTTATTCAGGGTATATTAAGTTTATCAGGACTAATGTGACAGCATCAGGCATCTCAGATAGACCCATCGTTTGTTATAGCGATCGATCGAAAATAATTTTTTAAATAGATTTAAACTTGTCTGTCTGTCTGTCTGAAGTCAGTCCATGTATGTTTGTGTTCAGTGTACAGTTTACAATTTTTGAAATATTTTGACGAATGTAACTTCACCCAGGAACGAGACCCACTTCAGCGGCCACTGGTCATATAACTCCGTATATAAAGGAAAAAATTGCACTTAAATCGGATGGGGCACATTTTTGACACCTTCCTACGAAAACTGAAAATTGCAATATGGTCTACTGTTAAATATTTATAACGAAAATCTATCCACAATAGTAACTTGACTTGAAAATTAACTCTATTTAGTTTGCATGACGTGGGTCTATATAAGGGCCATGTCGCAAAAAAGGCTAATTTTTAGCATTTTGTAGTGAAAATAAGTCCTTAACGTTGATTTGACATCAAAATTAGTATATTTAGATCACACAAGTCGATTTTGTAGACCCAACTTTATATAAGGGTTCTCACGAGAAGTGGACCGTTATATAACAACGAAAGGCAATTTTTAATTTTAATTATGACGAAAATTATCGAAGAATAATAAAATCTTTAACAAGAAAGTTAATTTTCCTAAATTTGGCTCACGTCAGTTATCGTTTTGGCACCATCCAAAGTGAGCGGGAGGGCAGGGGGGTTTAATGAAAAGAAAGAATAATTTTTACTCTATCACCATAGAAATGTATGCATAACTGCACTATGCGATGTAGTATACGGTATTTAAATGTCGACCTTGCGCGATTATTATAAAAGAAGAAAATTTCTAATTTATTTCTCTATTAAATAAATATCATGCTCTTATGAAGTTTATAATAAGCACATATCAATTCTCATTCTCTTTCTATATATGTATATATGTATATGCATGCAAGTTTTTACGCTGCAAGCCCTTTTGCAACGAACCTAAAATATGTCTTTTTAATGGATATTACCGTCATCTCTACTTACTGTTATGCTACGACAAACTTTATTATACGCTTTTTTCTCTCTTGTCTTTCTCATTCTCTCAGCGTCTTTCTCTTACGCTATCTCTTTGAAATAGTAAGGGCATGCACAGAAATGCAAATATCGTAATATATCATAGATAATGTAATAAATTGTTCAAGTAGGCAAAGTTGAACAATAATAACAGCTCTGTATGTGTGTGCATGCGTGTGCGCCTACATTCGTACACTTATAAGTGTAAAGCATAAATCCATCAAGCGTTTTACAGATAGCTTAATATGTATTAAGTAGTGCGGGTACAGCGTGAAAACTACGTTCACAGTAAACTCAACCGTCAATAATGTAGGGGATATGATGTGTTTACGTTACGTTACATTTGTGTAAGCGCATAAACGTTCATATGTCTTGCGTTGCAATAATACAATTGCTTATAAAATTTATAAGTAAATATCAAATATATGCTCGCACACGCATACATATATGTATTTAAATAATAAATAATAAATATATATATATATATATATATATATGTATATACATGCACGAGCGCGCGCGCGCCTATATTTATATTATTATACACGCATATTGTATATACTTGTTCACATAATAATTACGAGATTATTGTTAAATTATTATTTTTTACTCAGAAACAAAACAAGTTTATTAACCTTTCTATATAACTATGACAACTTGGAAAAGATTTGCTGAAAATTTCACTTAACCGTTATAGAAAACTTGATAATTGTTTACCTGAATTAGAAATGGAGATGTGCACCTGACAGTGCAGAGTAAGAGAACTGTATTTGCCTTGAAGTTAAACCTTGTATGCACCACAAGCACTTCATTCAAGGTTCAAAATTTTTTCTTTTATTTTTTTTATTCAAACGCTAAAAACATAAGCATACTAATTTCAATATTCTGTTTGTAATCCTTACATGCACATATCGGAAATTTCACAAAATTAATTCACTTAATTTATACACGAACACATATATATATATATCCTACGTCACTTTTATTAGGAACGAATGTTTGCAACACGTCTTTATATATGTTACATTAATCGGTTCAAAATCGCTTTTCCCAACTGATTCTGTACGTCTGTCCGTATAATTTGGCACAGCGATAAAATGTAAATCCGACCAAATCGTTGTTACGTTTCCATCCCATTTAAAAGAAAAAAAAAAATCGTTGTGGGAAAAAATTTCCCATTTTTAAAAATCTAAATTAAACGGGAATATTTTCTTAGATCTATTTTTATACGGATCTTGCAAGAAATAATCACACGTATAGTAAAGAAAAATACTTTATTGCATTTTATAACAAGAATTGGTACAAAATAATATTTTGGCGTTTGTTTGAACCTTTGAACGGCTTCCCACGAAAGATACGCCGCCTTCGTGCTTTAACTATTGCACCAAAATAGTTGAAGAATAATAATAACAATTTCTTGCAAAAGCGAATTCACTTTAATGAGTTTAGACATTTAAACGCTCACTCGCTTCCTTCCATTTTTACTTTTTTTAAAAATACGTTTTTATAGATCTAAATTCTTAACTTTGAATTGCAACAAATGGTATGGTGGTGTAGAGTATGTACTTAGTCGTCCTTGTTCAATTGTCACGTTTCAAGTTGTTCTAATCTCGTTTATAACAAAACTTACATTAAACAAATTTAGAAACAAGTAGAAACTCTATAGTGAGACAAGGCCCACCGCTAGATAATCTACGGTACTTCGCTTAACGCAGTTATTCATATGACGATTCATATAGGAAGTGAGCGAAAAAGTGATCCGATTTGAACCATTTTCAACAACGTTCGTTCTTAGGCCAAAACATGTCTGTTGGATGAATTCCATATCAATATATCTGAAAAATTTCTACCTTGTAGGTTGAACACAAAAAATCACAACGGACGGACAAGCTTAAATCAATTCAGAAAGTGACTCTGAATTGAACGGATTTCACATTAAAATGTCTCCAAAATTTCCTACCTGTAGGTTGAACACAAAAATGCAAAACGAAACAGACAAGTTTGTATCGACTCAGATAGTGACTCGGAGACTCTGAGACAAGTCTTTCTCGACTTGACATTGCATACATCCGCACAAACTTAATATATTCTTGTGCCACAAGGGCCATAGGGGTATAAAACGTTATTATCTTCTTATACACACGCTTACGAAAGCTGAGACAATCTTCAAAACTTGAAGATGTAAACCATGAAACTTTTTGTCAATGATCTTGTCAGTTAATGCCACTTTGATGGAAATACTTGAGATAATTTATTATTAGTCGTCATACTTATTTAGAGTGTTATCGTGTTTTCGGGCTATAAGACGCCCTTCAAAGGATTTTTAGAAAAACATATTTTAATGTTATTTTCGGATTAAAATTTCTGTTTATTGTTAACATAACTCGTACTAGCAATATCCAGTTCATCTCCATCCTCAGCACTATCACTCGTCTCGTTAGTATCACCGTTCGTATTACTTTCATCGGAACTATTGTTGTCGAACCTCACGAACCTCCTCAAATTTAGATTTATTGGAAAAATATTTGAATGTTACCTTCGGACCGTAAGAGTCACCCTATATTTGACTCAATTTTCTCTCTCTTTCAATAAAGGTGCGAGAAATGCGGTAGGTGGTCCAAATGATAATTATTGCAAAGATAATTTTTTATCTAAGACATGCGGATGCGCGCGGTACTCAGAATTTATTTGTCAAATACGCGTGAAAGAAACCATAAAGTATATGTATGTATATGCATTTTACTAGCGCTCAAAATAGGATCTGCTTTAATTCTATTCGGCGCTGTGGTTCGGTGTGTGTGTTACGTTTTCTTATTGTAATAAACAGATATTCTCAATTGATGATAACAGAGCAAGTTTCCAAATATATAAAATTCACACACACAATCATAACCGCAAGGGGGCGGGAGTACTGCAATTTATAATTCCTGTAGCCGCAACTCTACGAACTCTACGAACCATGTCCGTTTCAGTTGTTCATCTAAATTTTGCGCAACATTCGAAATTTCAACAGACGAATGATTGGTCATAAGATGAAATTAACTCAAAACATGTACGTACAATTTTTTACTTCATATCAATCCACATATCCTTTCGCAATTTTATTCAATATTTTAAATGACATTTTTGTTAATATCCGTGACATATGCAGCGAAAGAAAGAAACTTCTCTTGTAGAAAGCATGAGATATCATATGAAAAATCTTCCATACTAGGATTAAAAAAATGAGTTTTTTTTTTTTTTTTTGCATTCATTATTACCTTTATAAGATGCTTTCCCCGCGTTAATGTGCTAGGCTAGTGCTGATATCGATTAAATCGATTAATTTTAAATCACTAGCACCGACAGAGGTCAAATGTGTGTCTAAGATTAATTCATCGGATTGGTTTGTTATGTCATTTAGAAAAGTATGCGCAAGATATCTTTGCAAGTATTACAATAGCGTTGCCAAATTTAATATGTCCCCTTATAGCGCGTGCATGAAAATTGGTTAGTTTAAACAAGCAAAGCATATCAAGTTGAACGCAGTTAAGTAAAGAGTTAAAAATGTTTTTCTGAATGCTACGCGAAGAGGAGAGTAAAAATAGGACGTACATTCAAATGAAGAGCAAAAAAAAAAGCTAATAAACAAATAAACAAAGCACATAATAAAGTTTTTTAAGTAATCTGTGTGTGTGTGTGTGTGTGCGCGTGTGTGTGTATGTATGTAAAATTGCATTGGGATTTAATAAATTTCCATTATTCTCGAACAATGACAATCTGGTTAATTTTAGTACACACATCCATACGTTGATAATGATTACACATCTGAGATACTTAAGACACTCATAAACCAGGCAATTAAACTACACTCACGCACTATCGCTCATAATTACGAAAAAAAAAAAAAATAAATAAATAAATAAATAAATAAATAAATAAATAAAAACTGAAAGAAGTCTTTTTTCCTTTGTTTGTGATTTTTGCAATCACAACTGCTCTTACTTCGTTTAGTTATTTGGCTGGTAGGTTGATGGGCTGACTGATTGACTGACTGCCTAGATTGGTTCAATGATTCTCACTCATATTTACTCGGGCAATTTTGTACTTGGTTTATGAAAAAAACAAAAAAAAAAAAAAATCATTTTTCACTCAAACACTGTTGCTTTTCGTTGCTCACACATACGACTAATGCTAATAATGATGACGCACTTACACACTAAGCTATCTTTATAATTGTTTTGATATACGCGTATACCCACACATATATACATATATATATATATATATATATATATATATATACGTACGTACGGACGTATACACATCTGCACTCTTTAGCTGAAATCACACGTAAGCTAGCTCTCACTCATCCGCTGGTTTCTTTTAGAGACTTTGCTATGAATAGCTCTACACATACGTACATCGATGTTTGCATGTATGCGCGCATGAATAATTCCAATTTTGTTTTCTTTATTTTTTATTATTGTTGTTATTTCAATTTCCTTTTTTGTTTAATTTACTTATGAATTGCAATGTAATTTACTTAATTTTACTTTTCATGATTAAAGTTAAACTTAAAGCCTCTGCCAGAAACTTTCAAGACAAAAATAAACTATTTTTGAGACGAGTAAACTATTTTTTCTCTTTGCAAAAATTTTTATTTTTTTTATTTTATATATATATATATATATATATATATATATATATATGTATTTTATTTTTTAGCCAAAAGTACAACAGAAGTTATCTTAATTATCAAGACCTATATACGTACGCACAGACAAAGCGATATGCAAGAAATCGCAAAAAAAAAAAAACACTAAAACACTTATTTAAACGAAAAAAAAGCAAACATTGTTAACTGACTAAATGTACGAACCGAGAAATATGAAGAAAAAATTTTTTTAAAAAAATCGTACACAATATAAACTGGTGTTGACTGTGGTGCTCGGATGTCTTTTTGTTTGTGTTTTGAAGGCAGTTCAATGTTTGTACACATACGCACATACAGAAACAACGCGACATGTGAGTTTATTTATTTATTTCGTACAAAAAAAATATTTCTACTCAAACATACTCAAATAAAAACAATAATACTGTTCAACAGAGAAAATGTGCATGAAAAATGAAAAACATACAAATATACAAAAAAAAAAAAAAAAAACAAAAAAAAAAAAAAACATACACGCGCATGGATGTACACACATGACACATACCTCAACTATTCTCTCTTTGTATCCATTTTTAACTCTCCGTAATTTTCTTTTTCGTGTGTAAGTAATACGACAATTATAAGAAGAATTTTATTGTCATGGCGTTTAATTATCTTAAATAATTATTTTTATATTCTATTATTTAAATAGAAAAGATTCTTTATTGAGTTTACTGGAAAGGAGATTCTCTTTTGTAAAAACAAGAAAACCACAAAAACACAAAAACTTAAGAGAAAAAGTAAACCAAAGTAATTGTTGCATGTAGCTGTGATAGTAGTAAGCATTATGTGGTGGAACGCAAAAAGAAAAATTGCAAAAAAAAACCAACAAAATTTTATAGAGGAAAACAAAAAGAGCGCAATACGCAAGAGTCAAGTAAAAAGAAGAGAAAAGTTAAAAAAAAAAAAAAGAGCAAATTGCAAACCAAAACCCTTTTCAACTTAGGCCGAAGTCCGAACGAGCAACACCGCCATATGGTGAATATAGAATTTTCATGTTATTTATTTATATTATTTATTTTTTCTTTCTTAAATATGATTCCCCGTGTATTTAGTAGAATAGTAACGCATTCGTTCTTATAGATTAGAATACAAATCCATCATGACGGTTATTAGTAGCCGATTATTCTATTTTTGTTATGCTTACACTTATAAAAGAAACTGTAACTAAAGCTCTTCTATCGATATTGTGTAAAAAGTCTTACTTGCTACTACTCATAGGTATTTAATTAAACTAACATTCGATTTATTTCCTTGATATATATAAAATTATTTTCAAGATGCGAGAGAGCTCAAGTCTATTGCAGCAGTTATTGTCTATAACGTTGTTCTTAATATTTTTACAATTAAATTCAATCAAATTTAAGCCAATGCAAGCAAAAAAAATTTTTTTTTTTTTTTTTTTTTTGTTTTTATAATAAATTATTCTGACTTTTGACTTTCGTTCCAAATTGAAAGATAGGAAAGATTACCAAAATTTATTCTTTTATATTACTCGATTATTCGGTAATCTTATTAATTGAAAAAATTAAATCAACTTGGAATCACTAATTGCTTTGAAATGATAGTTAGTTAGAGAGCAAAAATTTTCTTTATTATAATTTTTGACTCACCTTAACATTTAACTAAAAATCGATATAAAAGTTATTATTAATAGAAAAATAATTCTAATAATTGACACAAGCATGATTTTTATATGTAGCAACAGCATGCGTAGGATATAAATACCGTATGTTAGATTAAAATATTGAAATATCTTTGCGGCTGTTAAACTTTTATTTCACATTTTAGTTAATTAACAACAAATAACTTAACGTTTACTTGAATACAATTAATATGTTACCGTAAAAGAGTACAATTTGCACTTTGCACAATGGCGGTTATATCAGAGACATGGATGTTCCAAGATTTTGTTCAAAATTGAGATTAGGAGAATCTTAGACACAACTGGCGTTTCCGTTCTCATTACTTGTATATAGGTAAAGATTCTGTTCATATTTCCTTGATATGTGTTTTCAAGTGAATATGCGCTATAGTATAAATCCAAAGGCATAGCGAAAACAGTTATACAGTGGACATTTTCTGATAACAATAGCAGCTATGATAAATCTTATAGCGGATACTTTTTGTGTATATGGTGAGGTAGTTTTTTTTTTTTTTGGCCGCCGAATTAAACCCGAACAGCTTGGAAAATTTTTTCGGAAAATTGCGATCTTCTCTAGGAAATAACGTGCGTCCTTCAGTCTACGAAATAAAGTATCTCACGTCAAGATTATTATCCATGAAAATTCTTCGTTCACAATTCGACAGCGCATGTTTGTACTGTGAAGAGGACGATGATAAGCGAGGCCTCGGATAAGCGAGGCGAAATAACAGAGTGCCTGCAAGTGAGAATTAAAGCAGGGTTTTTGGCTTATATGACAACACTTATATATAAGAAAATGACTTTAACAATGATTGGGATGATGAGGCAGACAGATCGGAAATGTCTATAGCGAACCTTGCAGGATATACCGCGTACGCAAAAGTCTTAAAAAAATTATGGTGCAAAAAACGCTTGACTTTCATAACCAAACGAGACTTTATAGGCAGTCTGTGCGAAACTTTTATACAACTTGAAAATTCTAGCGCAACAACACTGTCTCTACAAAATCAAAAAAATGAAATTTTTAACATATACTTATACCAATGTGAAATGTACATAGGAGATTTTTATGAAAATAAACATAAATTAGATATCAGAAAATTAATTTTTGATAAGATTATGCAGGAAACGAACAATTGGATTATCGTGGGCGATAACTGCAGCGAGTATAGACGTCACTTACTGGACTTTACGTTGAAAGTCTTATTGTACAAAAATTCGAAATTTCAGGGTCGCGAGCATGCCGATTTAGAGTATACTCTCGGAAATATAAAAAACTACCCAAATTGCATGAGTTGGGATTAAAGACAAGTTTTTAAAAGTTAAAATAATGTAACATAACTACTAGGCGCCGTGTAGACTAACTCATGTCTGATATAGAAAATTGAATAAAATATGTCATATATATGTATACATATGTTTAAATATATAAAATTAATATATATATATATAAATAAAATTACAACTTAATTTTTTTTTAATAGTAAAAAATATCTTCATATTTCTTGAAATGAAAAATTTTAATTGAAATTTGTCGAAATAAACGATGAAGAGAAAGCGAAGTTTAAAACACATTTATATATATACCATAGCGCATATTCACTTAAAAGCACAGAATTGTATAGGTTTCTGCTTTGCAAATGTTTTAAAGAAGACGACGTCATATCAAGAAACTGTTAATAGAGGTTGTGCCCGTACAAATAATGAAAATAAAAGAACCAGCTGTCAAGTGGCTGCTAATTAACAGCGTTATTACTGTGATTGAAAAGAGATACGGGAAAAGTCCCCAAGAATCTCCTCATCTCAATTTTGAACAACATGTTTGGAATATCTATGTATTGTATCGTCTCCGGCTATATGGCGATACAATGCGCAGTACTTTGAAAAAAAAGTAGCTAACAAGAATAACAATCTTTGAGAAATACCGAGAGAGAGAGAACAAGAGAGAGGGAGTGAGAAACTTGTGCATTATTTTCACTTATTTATACATACGTACGTACATACATCATGCATGCATTTATACATATATATGTATACATATATATATACTTGTATGTTATTAATGTGTAAAATGTAGTAGTAGAGCTGCCAAAGTGTTCAATTACATCTTCGGGTAGAAATTATTTAAGGTTCAAATGTTATCATCAGTTACCTGTAAATAAAGAATATTTATAAATTATTTAGAAATTGAACAACAATTATTATATATACACCTGAGCGTAACAACAGCAGGGAATTAATTAAATTTATTAAAATGAGAAATGTGTAAATAAATAAAATTGAAAACTGGGAGTACTTGAGACGCATTGATAAACAACAAAATCCATTAAACTAACCACATGTACATATGATAGTGACATTTATAAAAAAAAAAAAAAAAAGAGCCACCTTCGTTCTAATTAAATGAAATAAATAAAAATTACTTTAATATATTTTAAGTGATCTTTTTTTTTTTTTTTATCATGATCGGATTACCAGCCGAGAATTTTTTTCCTTTTCTGTGTGATAAGAAACTCTCACCCTTTGAAGTTTGTCTCTTTCTATTCTTTTCACTTTAATGCTTTGCTTTTTAATAATTTAATAATAATTTAATCAATAATTTTTAATTTAATAACAAAAATTCAATAACTATTCAGTAATTGAATCTAAATTTCTCTCTTATATTGTTATACTCTACGTAACTCGTTAAAAGGATTATAATGACTACGTTCAGGTGTGTATGCAATACTCACAAGAACTTAAGGGAAACCTGTCTACCTACGATTACACCAATCGACTCAGAATTATATTTTGAAATGACTCATTAAGGTCTGATCGACTGATGTTTGTCCTTGCGTCTGTCTTTGTACTTAAGCCACAAGTTTTCGAGATATTTTGATGAAATTTGAAACGATGATAAACTTTGATGCGTGGATGAATGTTAAGCAACCATCCCCCGTATAACGACCCAGGTAAAACTCAATGAATAGTAAAATTTTGATATATTAAATAAACGTTAAAAGTTCGGATGGGAGGATGGACCAATTTTTGTAAGCTCCCCTTCATCTAAATATTCTTTATATAGCAATCAGTCGAATTTTTACTATTTTATGATGAATTTTAGCCATTTTAATATATCTTATGGATCTTTTCCCATATAAGCCTTTGCATGGCAAAAACATATAAATCTCGTTCTTTGATTAAAGAAGCTCGATGAAAGGAGGATGTATTAAGGGGAGAAAGCCTCGGTGTCAGCTTAAAAGTAGTTTTTTTTGTTTAACAATTTTTTTGAGATAAAAGGGAAAGTAACAAAATAAAAATATTCGAAGTGCACGTCTAGATATTAAAAAACAAAAAAAAAAAATAAATAATAATAAATAATAAATAAACAAATGAATAGGGTGGGAAAATGAAGCCATTCTCGAAATGCTTTTTTAATTTAAGCGGCGATTCTGGGGCTGGCACGATTTTGGTCCAAACTTAAATCAAAGAAGAAAACAATCATTTAATCTTAATGCCTACAAATACCGAAACGCGTACATGATTTTAAAAATATTGATTTTTGTGTGTTTCACGATTACGTAAATGAAAAATTTCAATTTTTGGCCAAGAAAATCAATCTTTTTCTAATAAAAAAAAAAAAAAAATCTAAATTAACATATCGGCAGGTACCGGTTTTCCGCCGGAGAACGATATTTGAAAAATATTACAAAATAAAAACCGAGTTGAAAATATTGTAAAACTACTTTCTTAAAACGGGAAATTTTTCACTACTTTTCCCACTAAATCGCAGGCGCTTGTCCCAAAGAATTAACGCGCGAAAATTTCGCTTTTGCACCATCTATCGAAAAGAGACGCGTACGTGTAGCGAAATGGCGGGTAACAAAGAAAGCGTCTAATTCGTTTTAAGCCTCATATCCCACTTAACGCTCGCTTCTGTAAAGTCACGCTTTAAAATGAACATAAATACTTTGTAGATGCAGCTGGTAGCGTATTAGAAGAATCACAAATCAAGAAAACTTGTAACCTTTCAGCGATTCTTACTTTTTTTCTTTTTTGGCACAGACACTTTTTCCGGGGATATTGAAAAAAATTTATTTCAGATAATGAATTTTTGATCATATTCAAGAAGATTAAAAGCTTTTCTTACGTTAAAAAAGAAATGTTCTGTTGTTACGTTTACAATGGCCTTGCACTTAAGCATACAACGGCCAGTGAACGATTAAATCATTTTAACTTGTGTTTGGATATAACCAGCAAATCCTTTTTATGTTTTTGCTTTTTTTGATTTGTAAGTCTTGGACATGCATCCCTTAACTGCGATGTCTCGTAATATATGTTATGAGAATTTCTTTATGAATATGAGTCTTATACAGTGAAAGACAAGTTTATTTATTTATTTATGATTTCGATAGACTCTTTTACCGACATACAGAACAAAATCCTCTTCCCATCTAATATGCGGGACAATTTACAGTATTCTTCAAATAAGTAGGCGAACATTTGCTTTCACTCACATTGAGAGTTCTCTTCTAGTGCTGGTGCTTTTTTCTTAATTCATAAAATCGCGTATGGGAATTTTTAAACATTAAGAAATCGAAATTATATTATGTAGTGCCAATCTAAAGCAAATCAATTTAGACTGAATCTATATTAATAGAAGAAAATATTTAGAAAGAAAAAGAAAAAGAAAAAAAAAATGAATGCTTAAATGAACTAATGGCTTGTGAGCGAAAGTTCATTATTTATGTGAAATAATACAAGCTGTGAAATGAAGCACTTAATAAGTTAATATACATCCATACATACATCCATACATACATACATACATACATACATGCATATATACATATATACATATATACATGATACATCCAATCAACCAACCAACCAACTTTTGATTAGGATCGCTATTCTGGTTAACAATTAAATGTGCAGATAACGTACACTTTTTGGACTATATTTTTAGATTTTGCTTTGTTTGTTTCTTCATTTTTTAACTTCTCCAAGTAAGGGTGTTGGTTTTGTTTAAATAGACCCCTTGTATAATAAGATCTACGCATGCATGTATTTGATTGTGTTTGTTTTTTTTGTTTCTTTTTTTTCAAAAAATAAAATAAAAACAAAATTTGCAAAAAGAAAATAAACATATGTCAGTTCGTGATACAATTTTGAAGAGATTATTTGGCCGTGCTTTCACGTGTCAAAAATATTTAAAAATAACCAATCAGCTCATAAAACTTGGATCACGTGCACTCTGAGAGAAAAGGCAAAAGCATTCATATTTGTTTTTATGATTGATTACTCATTCGTTTTTCGAATATGCGCACAAATCCAAGCATATTTCTCAAAATCGCAAGAAACGAAAACAAAAATTGTTTTTTTTTGAACTTATACTGTTGCACATTATGATGAGAAAGCTTATACTCATGCAGGAGAGGGAGAGAAAGCGAGCGAGAGAGAGAAGAAGAGAAAAAAAGTGTAGGTTTTTGCATAGATATGTAAATAATAAATAAAATGTAGATATGGGAGAGATGAGAGAAATGAGAGAAATGAGTGTTCTCACCAACGCGAGACATTTGATTCCATCTAATGCTGTGTCTGTGAGAAAGGAACTACAAAACTATTGAACTTTTGTTTAATCATAACTTGTAGCAACAAAGTTGAGAATATGTTAATTTCATTAAACGATTCGTAACTCCCAAAATTATGCATATATAAGTGTTCAACAGTCGCTCTAACTACGATCAACGGAAATTGTACCGGACTTGAGATTTGAATTCGCACACGTTGACATGGTAATCGCGATTCCTATCTACCCGGTTACTCAGACGTATAAACTCCTGGTCAATGAATTGATTCCTGTTATTTTTGAAGGCGAGCTAATTGGAGAACTAAGGAAAGGAGTCAAAAGGCAATTATGATTTTGGAATTTGCATATATTCGAGTCTCTCTCCAATTCTCGTTGTCGTATCTTCCCTACATCACTTCACCTAATACACTTCTTTAACTCTCTTCGTCATAAAATATTGAAGAACGTACCGTGTTGTCACATAAAGGCTTACTTTCTATGAAGATTTTTATATTCAAGAGAAGTAAGAAAAATGTATCTTCTTAAATGGAATTTGCTCAGTAAACTTATATCTTACTTAACTATTTTGTAAACCATAAATTTAATCAATTTATTGTCTGGACCTCGCCATTATGTATGGAACACAATAAAGCGCAATAGTTGAGAGAAAAAGTTCAACGACAGTCTGTGCAATCTTCGAAAAATGTCTAGGTGAACTTGTCACAAAGATCATGTGATATAATTCTATTGAACATTTCATCTTAGGCTTATGTTCGAGCACTGGCTTACTCCAACACATTACTATACTTTTAACACTAGCGCTGTTAGTTATGAAAAGCACATTAAAAGGAATCCTTCCAGTTTGCCTTGAATCCACGGTCGGCCATTTTCTTGGACAATAAAATTCAGTAAGGAAATGTATTCTTACCCTAATCTAGATCGACTTTTGTTATAATTCAATTCAAAATATTTTGAAAAATTGCAAACAATTCCTGAGCTTTTCAATGAGATTTTGTGCATTATTTTCGTCAAAGATGAAATCAAGTCATAATAAAAGATGAGCGGTCAACTCGTCTGATCATTTTTTTGTAAATCGTATTAAAGCAATAAAAAAATTGAAAAAAAAAAAAACCAACAAAAAATCAATTAATAATACGCTCAACAAGAAATTGAATTCTATTCTGCATGTTAAGAAGAAAAAAATCAGTGAAAGTTGAGGTAAGTAACGAGTGTTCCCCACCCCACACCTCTCTCTTTCTCTCTCTCTCTATCTCTCATTCTTTTTATAACTATTGCTTTGACGTAGGCAATAAAAAAGAAAAGAAATGAAAATTGAATACAAGCAAAAAAATATACAAACACATCTATAAAGAAAAAGTTTTGTCTATTTAATGTGTTAATATGCCAAATGAGAACATTCAATTGTCAACGATTGTTATGCTCTCTTAATACGCGAAGATGATGTGCTTACATCAACATGTGCTCTTCACTTATTCTTATTATTTTTTCATATAAAAATTTTGACATTGAAAGTGAATATTTGACATTGAATTTTTGTTTTTCTCTTTTTTTCTTGGCAAATATTGTTTAATAGATTTTAAAAATTTTTCTATTAAATTAATAGCAAAACAAAATGAAAACAACAACAACAACAACAACAACAAAAATGAATAATTTAAAAATATTTTATTTAAGAACTGTTAGTAATTTTTAAAAATCAAAATATATCAGAAAATGAACTGAAAATATTCTTTCATTATTTTGAAAAACTTAAATTCACGCTGCGATGTGTGTATATACTATAGGCTCCTGCAATGATTGTCAGATTATTACAGATTTTCATTTTAAAGAAACTTGAAATTTTTTTTGATTAAATAACATGCATATCAATTATTTATCATTGCAAGTTAATTAAATCGTTTGCTGTCACAATACATACATACATACATACATACATATATACAAATATGTATATATATATATATATATATATATATATATATATATATATATA
>KK502456.1:1021628-1043845 GCA_000688735.1 Glossina austeni
TATATATATATATATATATATATATATATATATGTTGCTATACATGTATATATATATACATATATATACACATATATGTAAATACGTAAGTTAGAAAAATTCATCATTAAGTAGCAAAGAAATCCATTGAGAGGCGAGAGGCTAAAAAAGTTGTGTGTTCTCAACTACGTATACGTATGTAGGAAAAAAATTTCACGTGTGCATAACAACACATTTCTACCTCTTCTTTTATGTTTATTTCATCATCGTCATCGCTATTGTCGTTAACATGTAACCAAGTAAACATGTTTACTTATTCATTGGTATGTATTTAGTCATGTTTTTCTTTTAGTGTTTTTTCGTTTTTCTTTTCTAAACCTAATGAATATATAAATGGTTAGCCATTAAAACTGCTGTAGACTAGCTGACGGTTAAAGAAACGTATCGCAATGAATGATATATACAGGAATAAGAATAGACGCGTAAAGGTAGAAAATCAAAGTAGGTTATTATTTCTCTCCAGCAAGCAACAAAATCAAATAGGAACTCATTATTGAAGCGTTTACTGAACGTGAAATGAAAACCTTTGAAAACACATTTTAAAGGCGTCTACTACTCTGCAAATAAATAACAAACAATTTGAACAGATTTTATATTTAAAAAAAAAGACAAAGCACCCTTGACTTTCTTACTGAACTGCTTTTAAATTTTTTGAACATGATTTGTATAGTGGATGCGTCAAAATATCTAAAGCCTAAATAACCATAACAGAGAGTATGGCAATAAGGAACTAATAGCGTCGACGATAAGGCTGAATATTTGATTTGGGGGAATCAGCGGGGCGTGGTGTATTAAAGTTTGCTCCAACCAAACGAAATCGTCCCTAAGGAGTACTGCGTCCGATAATTAATGCAATTGCGTCAAAAAGTGGACGTAATACCCCAAAGTCGTGATATCGTTAATTTTAAATATGACGCAAATCAATTTCACGTAGCAAAACTCGTTTAGTAAATGTCTGCAGTTCTAACCTGGCATGTCCTACCCTCCCCGCGGTTATCATCCAGACATTATTTCTTCCGATTAACCCTGGTTTCTATATATCACTTATTACTTTCTCGAACTGTACTTCGATTCCAATGACGTTGTGGTTTTTTTTTACGAGCACCCTTAGAAGACAACACTGTTTTCGAAATGATTGTCGAAAATTGCCAGAAAGATGGGGAAAAGTCGTAGCCAACGATGGACAACACTTTGTACAAATAAGGCTTCAAAGTTAGAAAAAAAGTGCTTTAAAATTTATTTATACCCACAATATGTGTTCTACTCTTTTTTCTTGGGAAATGGCTCCCAATTTTGCTGTTTTAATGGAAATGCGATGTTGTGTACCTTTTTCTGCGCAAGCCCATCAATTCGATGATTCACAGTTTTGTGAATCATCACACAGTTGTAAAAGTGAATATAGAAAACTGAAGTTTTGTGCCAACATTTCTTGATCTATTAAGAATACGAGATTCAAAAATGGATACGATCTCTTAGCACTGTGGCAGTGGCCACAGTGTAGAAGGAAGTAAAATAATTTCCAAAAATACCAAAACTTTTTTCATTTTTTCATCTATAACTTTGGATCCCATGAAGGTATTTTTTTTTGAAAACTTCTGATCCAGATGTTGATTCGAAATCACGTTTATGTTTAGTGCAAAAATATTTGTTTGTGCCGAACTTCAGCTTACTAGCGCTCCATTATTGCGTCTGTGACGATACACAAAATTTACCCGTCAAATTAACGGGAATGTTAAGAAGCGACATCAATCAACAACAATTTATGCCTTTTCTTATCCACTGTTTTCTAGATTCGTTTTTTATATGTTAGTTGCTTGAGATCGCTATATATATTTTTTTTCTTTGACTAGCCACTAAGGGATGTCCCCTATACAGGCAGGCACAGTAGTGATCAAGAAAAGTTATAGGAAGAGGTCGATGGAAAGAGGAAAGAGGAGTGTTTGTAAACGTTCAACTTGGAAATGGAAATAAGGGGTACGGTGGGAAAAACCAGTACTGGTAGATTATTCCATAGGCGGACAGTACGGCTACAAAATCAGGGGTCCCGCTAACGGGTTATGCAATATGCAGGTAATTCCAAGACATGTGAGTCTATGGGAAAGCTCATAAAGGTCATAAAGGCGTAGGCCTTTTAAAGAACTTAATTGGTGGGCGAATGTCTCTTATCTCCGTAGAAAACTTGCACTGGATATACCTGCATATAAGCATCAGACAGCCCTCATTACACCGATGCCCAATGGTATCGAGAGTTTTGGGCACACTTTCGTCACCCATGACAATCTGAGTCTTTCGCTATATGCGGTTGGATGCCTCCAAGCGAACTATATTCTAATTTTTCGAGCGGACATAGGCGCTGTAAATGGTGCGGATATCGGCTGCAATAAATTATTTTTTGCATCGTTTTGAAAAACCTATGCTTTTGACTGCATCTTTCGACACTTCGAACACATGTTCTGTGCAACGAACATCGTTTTGCATTCTCATACCCGGAACACGAAGAGTGGCCAATTCTTCAACATTGCCATCATCAAAAGGCAGGGGTTGTTCATCATTTTTCCTGTGCATTAGGAGGCAGCTTCGCGTCATTAAACTTTACCTTATTACCCTGACCCCATTCAGATTTTTTCACCAGGTCTCGATTTCATGTGTCATTCGTCATGCAGCGTTTGTTCTTACTGCGAGAAAACGCGTGACATAAGATGCTGTCATCTGCAAACCAATAGCTAGGATTTTCTCTTACGCACAGGAAGCCGTTAATGAATACCAGGAGGAGAGGAAGGACAGAGCGTTATGTTACATCTGCATTTAAATAGAATTCGGTTGAGGAATGTCCGTCGATTACAAATCTTTTTGAACGTTTATCTAAAAATCTCGCTATGCATCGAGCAAATCACGAGTGAATATTATATGTTTTGGCAGCCATAAAGGGCGGTCTTTCGGTCAACATTCGGATAACGTTAGATATATAATAAGCGGCACCGCAAATCTTAGCTGTTAGCAATTTCGGTGAGTGAGAATAGCTTAGCAAAAGTTATTCTTTTGTTCCGTCGCCTGCGAACAGCATTCTGTCATAGTAAACATACAAACAGCAAATGCAATAATTGTTAGCATTTCATTACCATTTTCTGTAATCTCAATTTTCCATGAAATAAAATTGAAAATCTTCTGCTATGTGACGTATAAAAGACGCATACAGAGACAATACAATAAAAATTTCAAGATTAAATGGTTTCATTGACATGACACTTATTTGCACATAAATTGGCTACAAAAAAAAATAAAAAAAGAAACAAACATTTTAATAAAGACAACATTTCACTGCGAAACGGCATAAAAAAGAAAGAAGAAGATTAATGGATAAACACCCACATGACATGATATAGAAAATGTACTTTTGCGAGCACAAATAATTTTTTCAAAAGTTTTTTGCAATAATTAATTTAACGAACATTTATTTAAGCCTTCACCTAAATTATTGTTATTATTACTATTATTATTATATATATTTTTTTTAAATATACATTTTAACCGCGCATAAGTGTGAGTTAACTAATTAGCAAAATTTAATTCAAGTTGCGTGTTGTGTTGCCTTTAATACGTTAATTTTTGACGCACCTATTGATTTATATCAATATAAATTTTTAATAGTTATCATCGAAAGAGCAAGTTATACTAATTATACCGTATCGTACACAACTTCTGGAATCTTGTTTGCCTGCCTATCTGTCTGTCTGTCTGTCTGTTTATCTAATATAAGTCCATGTTTTTTGGTGATCTATCCTACGGACGAATGCTGTTACAAATGGCTTGGATCGGCTCATTTTGAGGACAACCCTCCCATGTTATACATTACTTTGAGGAAATCTCTGTGTAAAAATAATTTGCAATTACCGAAATTTCTCTTCTATTGAAAATTGCTCGATAACAGTAATTTGGCATTTAAATTAACTGCATCAAATTTGTGCCGCGTGGATTTTTACTTTTTAATCCCACGCCCTATAACGAGTCTCATGCAAAAGCACGCCTTCATATGACAACAAAGTCTTATTTTTTGTGTTTTATTACAAAAATAAATGAGGAATAATAAGATCTTTCCCAAGGAAGTCAATTTTATTAAATCTGGAGCATATTCGCCTCTTTCCTATATAAGCGCCTGCTCTACAAGTATGACTTTACATGCAAACATTATATAGTTTCCCGTATTTTATTACAAAAATAATTCAAGATTTTTATTAGCCAAAGTGACGTAGGGCACTTAATGGTCGGCTTTGACTAACTATAATACTTTCATTTGGTTTTCCATACGGTCTATAGCCACAGGAAACACTCAAGGGATTTCGAATTAAATTACTCTTAGGCTAGTCTGTTATTTTGTTTGTTTGTTGCTTGAATTTTGAAAATTGCAAAAGTGAATAAAAAATTTAAAGCAAAGAAATTCTTAGGGAAACTTTTACAATTTTGTGCAAACATTTTTTATAGATTTCTGCAATTCATATACATACGGCTAATAACGTACATATAGACATTTGCGTTTTGTTATAACCGGCCAACTCAGGGGACGTCGCCTATACGTGCGAGCACGATGGCGGCCAGGACAGTTTCTAGGTAGAGATGTAGGTATGCAAAAATGCTTGTGCACGTTTCACTTAAAAGCGAAAACATCAGGCAGCGTGGAAAAGACCACTGCTGATGGAGATTGTTCGACAGGCGGGCAGTGTGATTGAAGAACGACGAGTCGCGGTAGTGTGTTTCGCGATATGCGGTTAATTCTAGGACGAGCTAAGAAAGCCATGTAGTCCTGTTAAAGGACTCAATTTGCGGCCAAATCTCATTGACCACATTTGCATGCTCATGCCCAAAAAATCAAGATATGCTGATTTTTCTACATTGACACCACCAAGGGAGAGGGGTTTCTCATCACTTCCCCTACGCGCTAAAGGGCAGCACAGTGTTTTCGTAGTATGAAAATATTTGTTATTACTTTGACTCCATTCTGATATTTTTTCGAAGTTTCGATTTAATGTGTCGTTCATTACACAGCCTCTCGAAGGCGTTGATAGCAATCTATAAACGCGATCAATTCGCGATCGTATTTAAAAACTTTGATTCGGGAATGGTAGTAACCAACGTGTGTAGATTCGCGCTCGTATTACATGCAATTGCTTCTTCTTCCAGGCCACGTTACTGCTTGTTAATCAAGAATAATAAACGTCGTTGTCGCCGAACTTTATGTATTCATATTTTTGTAAAGGTGCTAAGCGTATCGCGCATCCACTTGAAAATTTATTTTATGCAATTTATTTTTTGTTTCTATCTAGAAAAAAGGGGGAATGAAATAAGAATGAAAATGATACGGCTTTTATACCTCAATTTCGACGATGTTATAACACATAATATGACCAAAGACGTTGTCGGCTGGAAGAAGTTTTTAGAGGTTACATATCAATTTTTCAGATTAGCGACGCTTAGAACGAGTACATTGTCGCTTTATGTCCATAGCCACGAGGCTAGGGTTATGATCATTTTACCGAATAGTTTACAAAATCCATGTACATACATATTCTTGATCGCTATCAAATTCTGAATCGCTTAGGACTCGTTCCTTTAGGTAAATATGTCTGCAGCACACATTCTATTAGTCGGAACAATTAAGATACCGCGGCTTCAAAATTCACAAAAATTCTTGAACAACTTCACAGGCGCACAGATTGAGATTGAAGATGGGTCAAATCGGTCTAGACACACACAACGCTTACAGAATAACATAGATCGAGGATACGTCTGCTGCACAAAAAAAAATAGACGATGAAAATTTGGATATGTACCTTCGTGAAAATGGGAATATTGTGTGGGGCTAATCCCACACAATATTACAAAATATCGTAATTTGATTTTTTCGTTTCTTTTGCAAATTTTTTTTTTTTTAAGATTCTGCCATCACCGCTTGCTGAGTTTTCTTTGTTTGGCAATAGGTTCATTTGGCGTATGTTCACTTTTATTTTTTTTTTTCCTACTTTCACGATTTAGGCAAAGTTGAAAAAAAAGCAGCAGCTGTTTCCTAAGTGAATGCCTTAAAGTACAAGAATGCGTAAAGAGAACAGAATCCTCTGTTATATTCCAGAACAGATATCTTTCGCATACATTTTCGTAGGCATTTGTGTTTATGCGCGATTCTTTTCATAATTCAACGTTAAGTGTAACGCCTTTTGCGTCTTCTTTAATAAACTTATTTCTTCTCATTAGCTTATTTTTGAAAGTTATTTTGCGTGACATTAGTCGTTCTCGATAAGATTCAGAGTAAAAGTACTCAAAAAAAAAAAAAAAAAAAAGAAGAAGAGAAAAGCTTAGTTCGAGTACTCGACATTTCAACGTTCAATTTTAGTTCTCCTAATTCTCCCTAAGCATTAGTTCGATAAGGTATTTAGGGCTACTTCCCCTTATTGCCAAATAAAATTTGAGAAAAAAGATTTCTCAAGTTGCCAGTAACCAGTGGGTTAACTCATGCTTTGATGACGTTACACTTTAACTGTTATATACTATGTGCACGGGAGAATCTCGCAATTTGCATTCGTAAATATCGATACAACAGAACTTGAAAAAGAAAATTGAAAATTCCAATAATAAATTTTCGTCGGGTAATCGACTATCAATTTATTGCATATAAATATCGATTTGAAATTAAGCGAAGCATTTAGTTAAACCATTTCAAAATTCAAGATAAAAGTCGTGTCAACGAGTTCTCGCGATTTGATGTAACAAATAGCAAAAAAATCCATACGCTTAGTTTTTATCGTAACTCATTCCCATTTCTCCATACAATCCGGACACACGATAAGCTAATCAGCCAGCAACGTTTAATAAGCATTTCACCCATCAGTGTTATGATTTTGAAACTACGACTACATTTTATATATGTATATATATATATGTATATATATATATTTTTTTATTATTTATATACATATATATATATATATATATATATACGTATGTATTATGTAGCAATGAGTGTTTGCAAAAATACACGATAAATAATTTACAGTAAGACGTCGATTGATATTATTTCAATTTGAGTGTTTTAGTTCTTTTTTATTTATTTATTTATTGTTTTTAAATCGCACTAGAATCTACTGCGATTTCAATATGACATAAATGTAATTTCGTTTCAAGGCAGGAGTTCCTTTTTGAAATATTTAATTTTGATTTACTTTAAAATTTTTGAAAAATCTCGAACGCTTTAAACGGGATAATACTGTACTTACATACGTATTTGCGTATGCATGTATTTTCAAATGCCTCCTTGAAAGGTGTTTCACCCACCTGATTATACCGCAATAACGAAATTATGGCTTTATTTGTTTTACTTGTGAATCATGCCTCAACATAACATATTCATTAAGCGTTTAATGTATGTGTGCCAGAGCTAGCATTTACTTTAGCGAAACAATACAGCTACGAAAACTTTTTCATTTTATCGAAATTAAAATTGAAATATTATGAAGCAGCTGATAACTCGAGCAAGCAAGCAATCAATCAACTGTTGTTAGCCAATAACAATCCGATTTATCGTATTTGTATTCTAGGTTTCCAACTTTATATATATATATATATATATATATATATATAGTAGTGTATATATACACTACTGTCCAAAAGTTTGGAAGCAGCAAATTAAAATCACATAACAAAATCACAAAACAAAGCCATCGACATTTATTTGCATTGATGTAAAGTTAAATAATGCACAAAAAGTAATTTAAAGAAAATAAAAAAAATTAAATTTAACATACAATATGAAAATAGAATTAATTTTTACTTTCATCGAAGTGTCCATGTTTTTTTTTTGTTATTATCTTCTCGCATATTCTACGCATATCCTAGTAATTAATGTCTTCAAATAATTTTTATTTAATTTCTTCCATTCGCATTAGTAGTTAGTAGTTGCCACGAACGTTTTGAGCGCGATCTCGCAAAACGATTTTTTACTTCAGCTTTTATCGAGCTCAACCGAAACAAGTTCAATGGGAGGAAGGTCAGGTGGTTGAGACACCTTCTCTCTCACTCTACTCTCTTGTTCAAAACGTTCTGGCACAGTTTAGATAAATTGCTTGGGGCCATTAATCTGTTGAAAAATGAATTCAGGAGCAATGAGATTTAGCCGACTGGATATGGCGGTTAATCTCACCAGATTTCCGGATTCACTCTTGCCAAAAGGCTTGCACACCATGACATTAGCATGTTACCATCATGCCTGATAGTGGGCACTGTACGAAAGCCCTCTTTGCTTCTGACACGTCTATTGGATCCGAAAATCTCGTCCCTCCAAAGAGAATCTTCCTACTAGACTGGGTATTTTCCACTTTTTATGCGCTTTTTATTCTAGTCTATAGTTTTCTTATATCGAAGTTTAGTTAGTTTTCGTATTTTAGCAACAACACACATCCTGTTACTCCCGCGGGCATTAGATGTCTTCTTACAGTTACAGAACTGCATTCATTTATGGCACACTTAACGATCGATCCCGTTTAGAGAGAATTCTGATGAAGTTGACTTCACCCTACCCGATCTTCTTCTCTCTTCATTTTTCCCAGGCTGTTAGTTTTTAGCAAGAGTGCAGTGTTTCGTCAAAATCAAGAAGTTTCTTAAAGCTTGATGAATGCAGACAGATGACAATTGGACGACGATGATTGGACGCTCTTCATTAAACGAATCTTCAAAAAGGTTTATTAATAAATTAATTAAAAAAAAAAAATGAAAAAAAAATCTATCTTAATTTTATAATACTTAAGTATACTTAACTTAAAGTATATTAAATGAGTAAGAATGTTATAATCGGTCAAAGCCCGATCATTAAATACATTATACCACATCATCTATTTTCGTGATAAAATGTTAAGAGAAATACTTTTTTTATACTTCCATATAAAGGCATACTTTTTATGGGACCTTTTTGTATAAGAATGAGTTCGAAACGGTTTATATTTAACAAAGTGGCTGCAAACGCGATCCTATCAGATCCATTCCCAATATGTTTCGTCTTTGAGTCCAAACACGTCAGCATAACAAATTTCGTTAAAATATCCAAAAAAATTTGCGACCTGTAGGTTGGACACAGCATTATATGGATGTCCATTAATGCATACAGAGAGACATGGTTAAGTTGATTCAGAAAATGATTCTGAATTAATCGGTATAATGAAAGGTGGGGGGTCTACACTACACCACAAATGGCGTATGCTATAAAAATTGCAAATTTTCAAAATTTCTCGGCAGAAATCCCAGAGTAATAGGATTTTGAGATAGTCGATGTGAAAAATTTTGACCAGATGAGCTCCTATATCATCATTCCCATCAAAAGTGAGCCCCCGTATGCGAAAGCAATCTGCTTTTTAATATTTCGCAATAAAAACTGATTTGTTGAAGAATAGTTTGATATAAAAATCAACTGTAACAAATTTGGACCACCCCATCTCCGAATAGGGACTCTCATGAAAAGTACTGCCTTTATATGACGAAATGGTCTATTTTTTTAGTAATTTTTTAGACATCGAAAATAGCAAACTTCGACCGAGTGAGCCCATTTTTGGAACTCTATCGAGAAAAGTCAGAAAAAGTAAGCCTTTGTATGACATAAAGGCCTAATTTTTAATACTTTGTGACGTAAATGGATGAATAATAATATAATGCCTTTACCAAGAATTTTGGAGCCGCTTTTTTACGAGAGCTTGCATAGAAAGTAGACTTTCAGATGGAAACGAGATATAATTCTTAATGTTTCATCACGAAAATAAGTGAAGAATTTCACTAGACAAAGTGATGTAGACTTCGCCGGACTATAATGTTCTTACTTGCTTTATTTATTTACTTTTCGATAAATGGAAACACTAATCACTGACTCTACGCATGTGTTCTTATCCGTTCAGCTTTACCGTTCGCAGAGTTTCATTTCGATTACTCTAAGCTCTTCTTCGATGAGCACAGGTGCGGTAGTACCGGAACACGCAAAACAAATGGCGGACCGAAAGTAACAACTTTACGTAACCCAAGATTGATGTCCAATGACTTGACGTTTCCTAACATTTACTTCACAATGATCGGTAGTAAACGTTCCAATTGAACTTGTAAATTAAGAAAACAATGTCTATGGTTGTGGACCACTCCTACAATATCAGAGCATTTGGGATCAGGGAACAAAGGAGCTGCCAAAAAGACAATATCATAAGTTTACATAAACGTACCGTTATCGGCGAACTAAATTCTTAAGCGCACCATCACTAACAAGAACTTTCTAATATTGTTAAGGTCTGCTTTTTTATATCTGAAACCTATCCACTATTTTGCCATTTAGCCGATATCTTTTTTACACAAATTTTTTGAGAACGTATCTATCGTGTAAGAAGAGAGATCAATATATACAACGCTCTAGGTCTTTGTAAAATAAAATTTGCCTAATATGCATAACACGAAATATTGGATAAATAGTAAGAAAACACAGACACGAGCTTTTATTTTTGTTTTATATAATTATTATTTTATTTATTTATTTACTTAAGATTAACTTAAAATTAAATTGGAGATCGAGAATGATTACATAAACGACTAGACAATTAACTTAGTATTTATTCTACGAAATCACAAGGAATCAATTACTAATCCGGTATTGACATCATTCGTCTATCTTTACAGCATCTCTTAAGTACACTATATCATCATAAAGGGGGGAAATAATGTCTAATAAAAGAAAAAAAAAAAAAAGAGGGAGCTTCGTCCGATTAAAATCCCACCAGAATTACTCTCATGCAATTCATACAATATTCCAGCAGTAAAATTTGGAAATGGGGCATACAAAGGGATTACAGTAATCATGCATTGGTACAAGTATCATAGGAAGCCTCAACCTCGATAGCTGGCCTGTGCGTATTAACCACTGGCAGAGAATTCCATATGTTTACAGTATGAATGCATTAATCCCACAGCCTTGCAGGCGCAAGGTAGCCATGGTCTGGCAATAT
Source organism: Glossina austeni (assembly GCA_000688735.1). NCBI lineage: Eukaryota > Metazoa > Arthropoda > Insecta > Diptera > Glossinidae > Glossina > Glossina austeni. Next base: position 1,032,680 of record KK502456.1, read on the forward strand.
AAAATTCATCGTAGATTTGATTTAATGAACAGAAATTTATCATACAAGTATCTCGTAATATGGGTATGAATAATATTATGAATAAAAATTAAGTTTCTGATAGCTTCTGATGGTTGAAGACTCACTGCAACGATAATCTCTCATAAATGTCTCTGCGGCAAACATATGTCTTACGGTCATTTCCCACCACTTGAAGTCTATTTCTACAGACATTATCAAGATTACCGCTTATATTGGGTCCATACGATATTAAGGGAATAACAAAGCACTCAACTTCACCTCAATTTGATTTCAACAGGAATAAAAAAGGACGAAAGCGATAACTTCCTTGAGCATGTTATGGATTTTCATTAATGGAAAATTAACCTGATCTTCTACTCTCAGCCTAGAGCTAACTTAAAATCCAAAATTTCTCACTACATTGCTAATGTCAAACCGGGCCTACGCCAGTGTGACACATGGCAGAAAGCCAGTATCAAATTTGGTTAGCGTTATTACAATAGCTTTGGTTTTAAATGAGTTCAACTTTAAGTTATTTATGTCACACCAGACCATTGTGCAACCGATTGATCAAGTCATCTGCACGTCCGTATCATTTGCTTGCAATTTAGACGACAAGAAATCAAATCATTTGTGGGAATACTGAACAAAGCGAGATATTAACTTTTCCAACCATAAACTATGAATCTTTGACTATCGAAGACCTTGGATAAATCAATCATAACTAAGATAAAAATTATTATTGTAGCTTATCTCAATTCTTTTCGACTAAAGAATTTTGTGCTGTTTTTTATTCGCAAAGCACTTTTCATGTCTTTAGGTTTGATGGTTGATTTTTTTTTTTTGATTGTTTGCGATACTTCGACATTTTCAAATTCTTTGTACATAAGTAGTTTAAAGTAAATTTTAAAGCGAATTTTTTTTTTTTTTCAATTATTTATTAGGTTTGCAAGAAGGAAATTTGTAGTGCAAGTGGCAACTGTAACAACTTATTATTTGACCTTGGTTTAATATTTTATTGTTCTGTCTCGCTTGCTTAAAGAAATTCCTGCAGTCACTAAAAACTATTAGGAAGTTTTTCTTAAAAATAATTTAGTTGAAAATCCGTGGCATTATAATCCTCTAATCAATCGGGTAGTTGCAATACGGGAGTAAAGGACATTCGTCCGAGGTGTGATATGGGGGATTTGACCCTTCTTATTATGATTGATTTCTCTAAGGCCTAAGGTTGATACTGTCGGTCATAATTTCTTACTGGAAAAACTTGAAATTTATTATGGCCTCAGTTCGTCTGCGATTAATTTAATTAAATTTTTTTTTGGAAAATCAGTGTCAACATGTGGTAATTGCCGATGCTTCTGCGGAATTCGGATCGATTACACCCGGTGACCCGCAAGGATCCATTTTGGGTCCTAGGTTTTGCAATGCCTTCATAAGTGACTTAGTACCTTGTTGTCATGGTTGTAGCCTTCACTTATATGTTACCTCTCACGCCCTCTTATGAAGGATCTGGCACAGCGAATAAATGATAAGCTAGAGCGCATTACTCTCTGGTCTGATTTTAGCGATTTAAAGTTAAACTCAAGCAAAACTAAAGCCAGTACAATATCGCCCAAAGGCTTTGATTCTTGTTCTTTAACACACACATTAAAAAAAGGATATTAAGTTTATTAGTGCCATAAACCATAAACCTTGGTTTTAAACTCAACTCTCGTCTGAGCGGGGAGGGATATGTTAATTACGCAATTACGCGCATTTATAATATTTTAAGAAAACTATGGCTCTCCTCATCCTATGCTCGCATCTTCACCAAATTATGATTAGTTGAATGTTGCTCGCGTACAAAGTGAGCTATAAAGTTGTGAAACGCGCTCCACTCCACTCCATATCAAAATGATTGTTAACCCGTGTAGATTTAAAGTAGCTATAAAGGCGTTTTATAATATATTTAATTTATAATTTATGATCACATATGAATTTTGGCTTTATATCTTATATTATACGATATTGTCATGTTACTGTTATTTACATCTCTACCTGAGACTGGCTTAGTGGCACTTTAATTAATAAATTCAACTTAAACTTATAAAGTATGAGTTCTTAGGTGTATTAATGTATTTGGCTCTAGTGTTGTTATTACGGCAGGCACTTTTAAATTGATTCGCCAAATTTTGCACCGGTAACGCGAAATCAAAAGTTAATAATGTCACGAATTGAAGGTCACCGTTGACCCTGATCCATCTCAGAGTGCTCGCGAATTATCATTCGAATGTGGTGTTAACAAACAAACTATATCAGCTTTTTGACGTCATTTCATTTCTTCAAATTTCATTCTTGACGAGATATACTATATAAGTTTGTGCTTTATTTGGTTATGTGTCCATGGCTTATACTGTACGGTATAGTATACAGTTTGAATGATAGGTGCGTATGTAGGCATGTATGTCTCTTTCTCTTTCTCTCTCTAAGTGCGCGCGTGTGAGTGTGTGTGTGTGTGTGTGTGTGTGTGTGTGTGCTTAGTGACCACACGGTTCCAATTTCTGCGTTTTTTTTTTACACAAAAATCATATACAATAATGGCTACCGCTGTTTGAAATTATTGAGACAAAATAAGGACCAACTTTTACTACGTCGTCAGGTTTCATAAATTTGTTTCTTAATATTTCGTTCCTTAAATTGCAGAGATAGCAGGTACAGACAAAACATTGCGGACGTTTAAACAGCGTCCAATCCAACCATTCTCTTCTTAGCGTACTATAAATTAATAAGATGGACAACTATGTTGAAATATCTTATCACTAACGATATCAAGAAGATCCTTAGAGCAGTCTTTGTTAATGGATTTACCCGATTTGAACTCACATATAGAAGCGCTTCCATAAGCTTTTTGAATATCAATTTGGTGCAAGTCAGCTCGTCGTCAGAAAATCGGCATTCCCAGGGTTGATTCACTGTCTGTCATAAATCTAAGGCTTCGGCAGATTCTGCCGACATATGAAAATTTTTTAATAAATAATCTTAGTCGGCGTCATAATCATATAAAATCGATTATCCAACTCGATCGATTTCCAACTCTATTCTACTCTTCGTTCTTCCGTCAGCCAAAAACTTGCACCCATTTTGGCAGGACGTCTCCGAACTCAAAACTTTTTCAGATAACCTTTTAATTTGTTAACAAGTTGAGAGGCAAGCAGCAGTGAAGCAAACGGCGAATGTTTAATACATTTTACGAATCTATTCCTCGGAGAATTGCAGCTGTTCTACAAGCGAATGGCCGATAGGCCCAACATCTTATTAATGCATAAATATTGTGCAGATATCAAGCGTTCATATTATTTTGTCAATTCAGTTTGCCAGTCCCTCTTGAGCTGTCATCATATTTTTGTGGAAATCACACAACGTTTGTAGTAAAAGCCCAAGAGTGTAAAAATCGGAACAATTACGAATGAATGCCTCAGTAGCTGAAGTGAACATATGGACACTTGTGCTGCTATCATACTTAAGCTTGCCATTGGAGAACAGAGAAAATGCAAAAAATTCGCCACCAAAATCTTTACAATAAATGGATCCCTTTAACGTGTAGCTTGAAGCGGTATGAATCTAAAATCGGACACCAATATACCTCATGGTCAGTTAAATGACCCGTGCAAAAATCAATTGATTGATACGCATTTAATACATATTTTTCATTTAGAACATATCGCTTTGGGATGACAGGATTCCGAAACTCGCCATAAGATGAATTATTGTATGTTCCCGGAAAGCATTGATATGCACAGATTTTGCGATTGTGTTTGTAATTGCGGGAAATAGGATTCGAAAATGCTCTAAAATATATACCGTTCATAAAACATTAATGAACGATTGACCATGTCTGTCCTTGCGGATGTCATTTGCTGGCGAATCTCTCACGTGAACAAATATTAGGTCGAATTTGAAATAACTTCGGGTTTTCATTGCAATAAACAAAAACACTATAGTGGGCCACAAGCCATCATTAAATACGCTGCACCATTTCGTCTGCATTCATTTAACGACTTAGGCAAAAAAGGCATTATATGGGAAACGGTCGAAAAGCGACGCTATCCGAATCATTTGCAATAGCGTTCGTCCTTGGGCCAAAACGCATTAGTACACTAAATTTCATCAAAATATCTCAAACATTGCAGACTGCAGGTTGAAGACCAGATAAGAAGGTAACACTAAATCGATTAAATCGATTCGACTAAATCGAAAAATAAATCGATTCGACTAAATCGAAAAATAAATCGATTCTGAATTCAACGATATAATAAAAGGTGGGCCTATCTCAAGTCCTTCGGAGTGCTGTATACATCCGCGCAAATAATTTAAGAAATTTGTACCACAAGTGATGTAGACTGAAAAAATTAACGTGAGTCAGTCAAATTTCTCTAAAAATTTTATTTACTTAAAGCAGATATCAATCTGAAATTTGAAACAATTATCTATCTAGGCTAAGATCTGTTCTTTTCAGTTGACCCATATGTTCGCAATTGAGAGAGTTATTGCAATTTTTATAATAATTCCTATACTATATCGAACTATTTCGATCACTTTTTAGCTACCGCACAAAATGCAATCTAGTCCCCGCAAGAACGTTGCAGTCGGTCCTTCGCTTCGCTTACTACAATTATTCACTCATTTTGGTCATAGTACCCTCATGTTTGAGGATGTGCAGATGTGCATGCGGTGATCCAATTTTAGCAAAATTACTTTGCTTCCTAAAAATTTTATTATTTTTCAATTTTCATCATAGAAAATGAGAAATTAAACTTTCTTCCATATAAGGGCTTGCTTTTCATGATCCATCCTTATCTATGTTGGAGACCACAAAATAGATCTACGCGGTTCAAATTCGGTAAGCTTGATTTGTTTGTCTATTGTACTATTACGAACCAATTTTCACATCAAATATTGACAATTAGTGGTTTCTACGATATGAAGATTCAGTTTTCGTAGGAACGCTTATATAAGAAGGGTGCAAATTTTGCCCCAGCCGGGGCGTGATCGAAAAATTCGATCGATCCGAACCATTTTCAATAGCGTTCATCCTTGAGTCGAAGCACGTCAGTGTTTCAAAATTCAACAAATTGTCCCAAATATTGCGATCCTATAGGTAGGTGAAGGTAAAAATGCATAGGCAGATATTAGACGGACAGACAAGCTTACATTGATTTAGAGTTATTTTCTGTTTAATAAAAGATGAGCCTATTTTAAGCCTTTCTTGTTGACACAAACGTCCGCACAAACTATATTACAAGTGTTGTAGGGTATAACAAACTCCACAAAAATTCAAAAATGAAGAATCGATTGTCTGTAATATTGCTTGTGTCCAGGTGCCCACCCGGGCGGTTTCTATCTTTATTCCGGTGTTGTAGAATCGTCCGTAAAAATTTATATATCCTATACCACTTGCGGTACATGGTATTTTAAATTTATGCTGATAGTTGTAACACCTAGGGGGATTTCAAATAGATCTATATTTTCTTATTGCGTTTGAACTCATTCCCAAAACATTTTTGATATCGAATTAAGCTTATCTTCGTTCGTCTTTGTGTCAATGTATTATTTTATTTAATCTACAGGACGCAATTTTTCAGATATTTTAACATTAGATACAATCGCGTGTTTTGACCTAAGGAAGAACTTATTTTCAAAAATTTGCTGAGTAATAGTGTTTCAACTAACTAAATTTATGCGAAAAATTTGGATCAGGTGAGTCAAATTTTCAGACCCCGTATAGTTAACTATTCCCACTAAAGAGTCTCTAATCAAAACTTTTAATTTTTTATGTTTTATGATGAAAGTTAATCCATAATTTAACACATAAATTACTTGCACCAAATTTAGACCGAATCAGTTCACATTTCGGAACCCCTCTCATATAAGGGCTTTCAACAAAAATATGACTTTAACGTGAAAATGAATAAGGTGTTATATTAGGCGATGCGGTGTAGGGTAATTAAAGATCCGTTTTGCCAGACTATTATGTTTTAGTGGTGGAGGTGTTCTCAATTTATGTTGTAGTGCGGGCGTGTCCTTTGGCCGACCAGGTATATATCTACCACAGACATTAGACAGGCGAACAGACAGACACTCTAACTTGCCCAGACCAATTCGGAACTTGCTGCTGATTTTAGATACACTCTATAGATTAATTGAAACTTCTTCCTGGGTATTGCAAGCGTTTTGACAAAATAAATGTGCCTCCATCACTCATCGACGGTGTATATAAAGATGAAAAATATTTTTTTTAAATGAAAGTTTTCTAAAATAGAACTTTATTAGGGAACTACTGCTTTCCAATCCATTTTCGGTAACGCTCGTGCTTTTGCCAAACGGGGTCAATGTACCAAATTTAATAAAAAACATTTCAACTAATACATTGACCATAAAAATCCATTGACAAACGTTAAAGAGGGAGAGAAGCGGACGGACAGGCGAAGGACAAATTCAAATAATGCCTCTATGTCAATTGTTATCATAACAATTGTGAGCCTATCTCAAATCTGAAATTAGAAATTGCACGCATCCGCTCATACATCATTACAACATGTGATGTGTAAACTACGAGGTGTGTTCAAAAAAAGGGCGACTTTTCAAATTTCGTGGGCTACGTACGATCGATTTTTTTTGTATTACGTTGGCACACATGTTCCCAACACCTGTTGACATTATCAGCCATTTTGTATTTTTAGTTTGCTTTTGACGAATATAAAGGTTAGATGTGTTTTGATGTGCTTGGAAAATAAAAAAAGGATCAAAGGATCTGTATTAAATTTTGTGTAAAAAATAAAAGTAAGTGCTCCAACGCACTTAAAATGTTGACTATGGCATTTGGCGAGATTACTTTGAGTAAAAAAAAAAGCTTACAGGTGGTAGAAGGTTTTCACGGAAGTGAGGCAGTGAGGAAAATTGCTGTGGAGAGAATCGTCGAATCACTGTTAGAGAAACTGCTGAGGGTGTCAGTAGGCTGATGTCGTTCAATTTTTTTTTGGATATTGTGGGCATGAAAAGTGTGACAGAAAAGGCATAATGCGTCAGCGCACAGGTCATTGCTCGTTCGTAACTTCTCGGCAAAAAACAATGTCGTAATCACGCCCTGCGACCTTTTCCGGTTTCCAAAATTGAAAAGACCCATAAAACGACGGAGTTTAAGGCGATCAAGACCGCATGGCTAGAAAAGCTCAAGGCCACACCACAAAGCGCACATCCGAAGTACTTCGAAGATTGGAGAAAACGCTGGCACATATGTATTCTAAGCAACGGGTATTACTTTCAAGAGGACAAAATAAATATTTTTTGAGAAAAATAAAAAGCCACTTTTTTTTAACACACCTCGCACAACCTCTTAAAATTCTTTGGATTATTTGAAATATCGTTAATAAAACGCACTTTTTAGAATTTATTCGAGGTGCGAGAAATCGGGAAATAGCAGTAGAATAGTAATTAATTTTAACTTGAAAGGACCCCATAAGACATGTGAACACGCGAAGGAAGGAACTTTTGCCTTTTTTTTGGCTCTTAAATTCGATAATATGTTAAGTGCGCAATGTTTTTAAGGTGTCATAACAAAATTACGTTAATATAAAAATGTATGTAAGAAAATGATGTGAATTTTATTCTCTATGAATTGCTCTAAATCAAGGTCAACGTTTTTCTTACAACAAGAAATAATTTCATTCAACCGACATCAAAAAATAATTTCAATCAACCTACATCAAGAAATAAATGAATTGAAGCCTAAACCAAGCAATATCCAAGACTACATCAAGAAAATAAGCCTCTTACAACAAGAAATAATTGCAATAGAAACATGTGGATATGTATATACATATATATATATATAATAAATAGTCAGGCAATGGTCAGATGTTTGTGTTCTAAATAGAAATTGCTAAAAATTTATATGATATACATATATGTATTTGAATGTGTGCACCAACTATAACTCAGGAACAGCAGCAACAACAATAATAATATTAATAATAATAATAATAATATTCTCTCGTAAGACTCATAAACGAGTAGACAATAATGAGAATTAAACAATATATATGTATGCATCTATACACATATATATACATCTATACATATATACATACATCTATATATATACATCTATAATATATAATATATATATATATATATATATATCCATACACACTCAACTAGCTTGGCAACAAATAATAGTGTATATGAATAAACAAAAACAAAAAAAAGCACATACAGAAAAACAAAAACGAAAATAAAGTAAACTGAAGAGAAAACTTCAACTTACTTACTTGAAGCAACAAACCTACATTTATTTATATTGCGATAAAAAAAAAAAAAAAATCATCAGCAAAAAATAAAGTAGCAACAAAAAACGAACAAAAACAACAAAAATATAACCAAATGATAAACATTTGTTTGCTGAGTATTTCTCGCAAACTTTTTAAATACTTAATTATATTGAGCAATCTCTCCTACCGTATCTTCTCATTGCAGAAATCTCATCAAATTATAACTATGAACAAACACTCGCGCATAACAGTCCTACATTTATACACGTACTATATAGAATACATGCATATCTACGTGTAAATAAACAGCTTTTAAAAACGTAAATTAAAGAAAGAGAGAGAGAAAGAGAGCAAATAGTAAAATCATATGCCAGGCTGATGTCGACTCGTTACTACCCTTTGCCAAAATGAACATGTTTGCAAAGCCTTCCTCAATAGGAGGAACATACATGATGACATCATCTTATTATATTCTAATCGTGTCTACATGAAATATTTCGAACTTCACTTTTTTTAATCATCCAAAGTCCTTATTTAATGTGATAACATTTTAACTATTTCTTTACATTCAAATTTCATTTGAAATGAATGTGTTTTTTTTTATCAATCGCTATGACTATAATCGATTTTTCGTCACGTCAGCCACTCCAACAAGTATACATATTCTTTGTCTGATCTATATGTCTAACTGTCCCTAGCTTCCAAAATCACCAGTACGTCTTCAGAAAAAGCTTAAGTTAAATGAAGAAATCTGGTTTACTACATTTTTTTTTTTTTTATCACATTCGTAGCGTTAAAATCAAAAATCCTTGAAATTGGTTTAAAAAAAAAAAAAAAAAAAAAAAAAAAAAAAAAAAAAAAACAATTCTTCTAATTTTCATGCATAACATGGCGCAAACATTTTCTTTAGACTTTCAATTTTTGTTTATTAGAAATTTCCCGCTACATGCGACCAAAAGCTTACCGACGTCAATTCAATTACCAAAAATTATACGAAAATTACGGAATAGCATGTTTATATATAAATTTTATTTTTGCTTTATCTCTGAGGTCCCCTCAAACATTATCACTTAACGTATCGTAAATATAGCATATAACATATATTTAATTTATTCATTTTTTTTTTTTTATATTTATTTATATTATATTTTTAACTACTTTCTTATGAAATGCTGCGTGCTCATAACACTTCATATTAATATATTCGGAAAGTTAAAAAATATTGAAAACGACAATAAAAACAAAAATGCCTATGAATAAATAAATATAAATCACCGGAAGATACTGAACTTTACACTACCATAAATAATTATCACATTATAGCCGAGTGATTGCCGAGTGAATAGCCAGCGGCAATATCTCTATTTTCTGTAATGGGCGTTTGTGGGCCTATGATGTCAATTTTTGAACATAACTTTTAAATGAACATCTAGATGCCGTCAATCATAAGAGCCAAATTTAAATTTTCAGCCCAACTCCTAATACCGGAATAGGTTAATAGATAGGAAGATGTGATATCTCGCGATGATTAAGTATATTCCCAGCCTGCGTACGATTTAGTCCGTATTTCTCAACACAAATTGACCGACAACAAACTACTGCGATCATTGGGTAATGAATATAAAATTCGATACGATGATCAATGCGATAAATATTCCGATGTTTCGTTTTCTTCTTTCCCCTTTTTGCCCGTATTTAGAAAACAAAATGAAAAAAAAAATTGGAGTTAAAATAAGTTTATAACATATTTAATAAAAATGAAAACAAAACCTGACTCATGGTGTTTGAAATGAGACCAAAAAGCTTTCTTCTCTCGCGCTCCTCTCTTCTGCACGCTCTTATTTTCATAAAATGATTGCAAGATGATACAAAAACTTGAAAATTTATCAAATTTTTAAAATGCGTAGCTCATTATTAGCTTACAATTATTAATTCTTAGTAAAAAATCGGAGAAGTAGAATAATACAATTTTGAAAATACAATGCCTTAGAATTTAAAATGCGTTCATGTACACTGGCACGTAGGCCACAAGTTCATACAGCTGCTAATTTATCGTTAAACGAGTCATTCTGTTCTGTAGTACATAAAAAAAAAAAATAAATAAATAAAAATAAAAATAAAAAGAGGAAAGAAGAAAAAAAGGTTCGGATCATTTATAGGTCGTGTTTGCTTTTGCTATTCGTTTACCTTAATAACAGGTTATGATTTAAAGGTGCTTTTAAAGGTGATCGAAATGAGTTTCAGCAAAATTTTTAAATTTATTAAAGCAACCGGGCTTACGAAACGGCCTTCTATGGTTCCCTGACTATCTACTACTATACTATAGGTTCTTAAAATTACAAATCTCATTCTCAATGCTATGTTATGCTCAATTTGTTAAACGGATGTGCTAAACAGAAATATCTTGAATTTTTTTTTCCTTTTCATCAATGCTTGTTAACCGCCCATCAATGTGGAATGAAACAGCGTAAGAATTACTTCAAAGAATGCTAATTACAAGGCTAAATTTCTTTATGTGTCCTTACTGAAAGGATAAAACCGACACCAATCCAGATGCATATGTGCAACAATAAATAGAATACATTGCATCATTGACAGACCAATGGTGGCAGAAAATGACAGACAAGTAGAACTAAAATTTCCCTCTAATCTCCTTAAAACAGAAGACAAGAAAACATATGTACCTTTATGGAAGACTCAAACTATATATATGCGACATGCACTTATTACATTAAACTGTTTATTGAAAAATTCCCATTATTTAAAGGTCTAATTTAGTTGCAGTTGCTGCAACGCACATACACACACACACACACACACACACACACACACACACACACACACACACACACACACACAC
>KK502456.1:1043857-1129213 GCA_000688735.1 Glossina austeni
CACACACACACACACACACACACACACACACACACACACACACACACACACACACACACGCACACCAATACTCATACATTCAAATTGTTCTTTAATAACAGTAAATTCTTAAATAAACACAATGCTCTTATCATACAACGCTGTCTACTTAAGCCGTTAATTGAAGAGGAAATCGAAGAGAAATGAGTAAAGCCAAAATCTTATATATAATGCAAGAGAGTGTATGCACTTTAATAGGAAGGGGAAATATTCACAAATTCACAAACACACAAACACACACACGCGCTATAATATTTTCCTTATTTGCAAGAAAAATAAACTCTAAAGAAATATTGCATAAAAATATAAACATACCCATTTACATATTTATATACATTTACTCAAGCGTACACACATATATATATATATATATATATACAATACATATACATCATTAGGCTACGAAAAACACAAATTGATGTCATTTGTGAAAAAAGTAAACGTGAGCTCGGCACAACACAAAGACAAAAGAATAAACAAACGAAACAAAAAAAAAAAAAAAATTAAAATTATAACAATTTATTTTTCATAAAAATGTGGAAAATGCAAAATTATGTGTTATAACGGTATGACGCAGTTCAAAAATGTTTAATTTAAGAAAAAAGCTTACCTTTTTATTTAATATGGTATATCTGTAACAGTATAATCGCCACAGTACAGAGACTCCTAATTGGTGGGTATTTTCACAGAAGGTGGGAGTTAGTTTTTACATGTATTTATAATAATAAATGTTGTTGCTATTTTATTGGAAACGTTTAAACGAACACCACTTTAAGGTTTTTATTTATTTACTCTATTACAATTTTTTTAATTCATTTAATAAAATCACGTAAATAACTGCAAAAATTAAAAAGGCAACACAAATAATTATGTCCAGCCAGCAAGGCAATGAGAAAGGGAGAGACAAAGAGTAAAAAACATTACAAATTTTCAATGTACAAAATTTTTATTATTATAAATTGTCTGACACTTCGCAGTTTCACTTATTCGCCTATCCGTTTAAAAAAGGCACACAGACGCATACACCTACATTAACATTCACGTTATACGAATGCTTTTATGTAATTTATTGCTTATATATATATATACAGTATATACATATATATGTATATACTCTATACATATATACTTTTTTTTTCTTATTACTGACGGATTGGAACGAAAAACAAAACATCCACTTGTCCCCGAAAAATTTTTATCTTGCACACTTTCGTTTTATTAAACTTTTGTTTTACTTTACCAGGTGTATGTTTGATTTTCTCAAAGACTTTAAAAACGGTAAGTTCTTATCCCCCGAGAAAATAATAAACACCTATTATTTTTATTTTTTTTGCGAGATAAACGGGATATTTCAGCAAAAATAAGAAATTCTTTGTATAAAAATAAATTTGGAATTTTCACGTACAGAAGCGCGGACTTCGTTTGAAGAACACAAACGAACTGTAGATTAACAATCGACGAATGAAGCAAATAATGTGTTCAAAAAGTAGATTTTTTTTCCTTAATTGTTGCGTATGTACGTATATTCTCTGGCTATTATAAAAAAAAAAGTTTCGAACTGAAAAACCACACTACAGTGACTTGTAAAACGACTTCAACACAGTCAAACAACGAAAAGCTAAGCACCAATGATGTCAACATAAATAAAGCAAATGCTTAAAAACATTGAAAACCGCTTGGTTAATACGAATATAAAGTATAATATATGCTATTGGGAGAAGAAATGAGAACGAATTGCAGATTTTACGTTGATTATACTGTAATTTACTCAAATTTACATCGTTGTGTATTAATGGACAAATAATACGTTCCTAGATGGTATTACTGTTTTTTATTGCATCCTACGGAATTTGCAACGATGTCTGTCAAGATAATATTATTGTATTGTTTTGGATGTATTTCAGGTGACATCTTACAAATTATAAAATTTGCTTAAATAAAATTTGTGAAACAAATATAAAAATATTACTAAAATTATGGGATATATTTTAAAATGTTAAATGTTTTTACAGCCGAATGTTAATCTCATTTATTAGCGGCGTGACATATGGTGCTATGAACGCTAAACATATTCTCATAAGAATTAAAATTGACATTATTGGAAAATACGAATAGTAAAAATAAGAAGTATAAATAAATAAAAACAATAAAGCTAGCGCGATATATATTAAAAGAGAAATAAGGGTGTAAGTCTCTCTCGATTTATGAAAAAAAAAAAAACGCACGTGCGTTATTAACACAGCTTATAGGAAACAAAATATGCTTTAAGGAAGCGATTCGCCTCCTTACTAAGTATTACTTTGTTTCCCTACATACATACATACATACACACACCCATTCAATCAACATTTAAGAGAATACTATTGTAATACACAACGATATGAACTGTATAACTGTGTATAGCTGAGCCTTAAACGCATTAGATTGTATAAAACAAAATAATAATTAAACAAAAAGAAACCAAAATACATCTGCTACATAACTGTTCGCCAAGGGATGCTATATTATTGTCATCAATATTGTAATCATCTAAGCATACGCTGTTATAAACACACCATATAGATCCCACAACTGCAAATATGCAACTTTATAAGCTAGTTAAGTATATACTAAAATTCATGAAACATACCTAACGGTTAACTCTGTACAAAAGGCATAGAATAAGTAGAAACATAGGAATGTAAACACGCATAGCAATAAGAAAAACAAACAGGTAGATAAACATCATACCTAAGCATAAAATGTATTCGTAAAGGCAAACAAACATGTTCGACCAGACAAGTGTGATCGAACCCAAACTAACACTTGTAAGAATAGATATATATAAGAATAACATTGTAATAACGGGATAGTTTGTTGGCCACCACTATAAAAGAGCGTGTCGCAATACGCTCAGTCTTTTATTGTGTCATAGCCGCCGTCGAGGTAAGTAAAGCACCGACTATACTACAAGCTGACTCTGACTATTAGGGTTTTTTTTGTTTGACTTTACGGATAGGGGATGTGCTGGTTTAGCTTAATCGCCATCCCTGAAGGACTAAAAGGACTACTGACTCTACGGATAGAGGATGAGCTGGTTTAGCTTAATCGCCATCACTGGAGGACTAAAAGGACCACTGACTCTACGGATAGGGAATGCGCTGGTTTAGCTTAATCGCCATCCCTGAAGGACTACTGACTCTACGGATAGAGGACGAGCTGGTTTAGCGTAATCGCCATCCCTGAAGGACTGGCGAACACTCTTTTTGTTTTGACGGGGATCTGCGGCTGCTATGACTCACGCGAAATATTCGTCTCTTTATAGTAACCCGCGAATTCGGAATTAAAACAGAGCAAACGCATGCAAAAAGAATCAAGCAACGAGAAAAAGTCGGAGAGGAGGGAAGACAAAAAAAACCAGCATGGTGCCCATATCGTGGATCTATAATCTTAAGAAAGATTAGCTCACTGCTACCTGCGCAGAATACGGCCTGGAGGCGTTAAATACAGTAGAGGAGATGCGGAAGGCACTGGGATTACTAGCAGACTCTACCAACCCGAGAAAGAATACAATTGAACGTGTGGAGGAGTTAGAATCCAAATATACGCCACGCATAACGTTAACAGTTGACGATACCGGATCTTGAGCTACTAGTCCCAGACGCGCAATCCCAGAGGTGATGTCTAGCAGGGGTGCTATTGATCGAGTTCGTAAGTGGTCAGTTAAGTACGATGGAGTTACAAACCCACTCGAATTCATTCGAGCAGATTGAAGAACCCTGCGGGAGAGACGAAATACCACTTACATTAATGCCAAAAATCATGATTGAGTTATTTACTGGGCAAGCACTATTGTGGTATAGGAACAATCGCCGACCCTGGGCGGACTGGCAGGAATTTAAAAAGGATTTTGTGAAGTTTTTCCTGCACTCTCGTTACTTTGAAAGATTGGATGACCAAATTCGACAGACATATCAGCAGCAGGGTGAAAAGTTTAAAGCTTATGTCTTGCGGATGCAGAATCTAATGCGTCACGCAGAATACACGATGCAACAAAAAATTAGTCGCATTTATCGCAATAGTCGGCGAGAGTACCAATTATTTATCGGCCAAACTGAATGCGTTAATCTGACCGATATGATTTCTTTGGCAGAACACTACGAAGATACACCCCCAGAGCAACCTCAAGCCGTTCACCACCGGCCGAATGCCGCGATGGAACCAATAAGCCATCCATCACCTGACCATGGAATCAGACGACGAAATGTCTGCCATAGGTGTGCCCAAGAAGGACACTATGCACAACACTGTCAAAATCCGCGAATACTCTTTTGCTGCGAGTGTGGACGCAGAGGCGTTCTAACTCAGGACTGTTATCGACAAAACATCAGGGAACAAACCCAAGCAAGAGGTATGAGAGTGATGAACGGTTAACTCTGTACAAAAGGCATAGAATAAGTAGAAACATAGGAATGTAAACACGCATAGCAATAAGAAGAGCAAACAGGTAGATAAATATCATACCTAAGCATAAAATGTATTCGTAAAGGCAAACAAACATGTTCGACCAGACAAGTGTGATCGAACCCAAACTAACACTTGTAAGAATAGATATATATAAGAATAACATTGTAATAACGGGATAGTTTGTTGGCCACCACTATAAAAGAGCGTGTCGCAATACGCTCAGTCTTTTACTGTGTCGTAGCCGCCGTCGAGGTAAGTAAAGCACCGACTATACTACAAGCTGACTTTGACTATTAGGGTTTTTTTTGTTTGACTTTACGGATAGGGGATGCGCTGGTTTAGCTTAATCGCCTTCCCTGAAGGACTAAAAGGACTACTGACTCTACTGATAGAGGATGAGCTGGTTTAGCTTAATCGCCATCCCTGGAGGACTAAACGGACTACTGACTCTACGAATAGGGGACGAGCTGGTTTAGCTTAATCGCCATCCCTGAAACACTGGCGAACACTCTTTTTGTTTTGACGGGGACCCGCGGCTGCTATGACTCACGCGAAATATTCGTCTCTTTATAGTAACTCGCGAATTCGGAATTAAAACAGAGCAAACGCATGCAAAAAGAATCAAGCAACGAGAAAAAGTCGGGCCACCAAGCTGGTTTTTCTTTTATCCCACCGCTCTGAAAGCGATTTTGGTAACCTCTACAAAATAAATAAAATAAGTAAAGTAAATGAAAACCAAACCCGAAGGTCCAATATATTTTTATAAATTGTCTTGGAAACGGACTCTGGAGTGGCTGAGTCTACCCTGCCCCAGTAAGTACCGTTACAATGCGAAGAGAATTGTTAGTTGCCATTCAATTCACATGACCATTAAGAACATAAGTGAGACGTGCTATGAAACGTAACGTTCTCAGTCTAGAACGAATTTTGTGGATGGAAATTATAGTAAGCCCTTTCCTTGCTATGCTCGGAGACCTCGAATCAAAGTATTTTCTTATTGTAAAATTTTGTTACTCTGAGAGACTTTACATGCAAGCTATTCAGTTGAATCAGATTTATTAAATGGCTCAATAATTCTTTTGCTAAGCCTTTTTTACATTTGTTAATTTGCTTAAAAAAACGATAGGCCGAAAAGGATTTTAACACAAATTCAACAAGAATGTTTTAGTTTGTTTGTTGGTTGTTTTTTTTTTTTTTTTAAAATAAACTGATTGTTTCATTGTTTGGTAGAAAGGTTATTTGGTAAAATAAGCAAATAAAGCTGACGATTGTCACTTTTGTTTTTGTATTCCGTTTGTCGAAATTAAAAGAGTCTACTATTCTTTTACCACAACAGATTCATTCATTCTCTTTCAACTCTCTACATGGCGCGGAGGAGAAGGTTGTGAGAATATTTGGTATTGTGTAAATGTATTTTGATTATAACTCATGCAAGTTCCCGCTTCTGGATTGTATTTTGAAGCCTTAGAGCAACTGGCAGTTCGTTTACCATTAAAATTCGAACTCGCGCAATAATGGCAATAATGTTATCTTTAACATTGTTCAATTTATCAAAATCAACAATTTTGATTTCTAAAGGGATAAGATGTGTTTGCAATTCGTTAAAACACATTCTATTCTTTTCGATGATAATCGATTTGGCCAAGATTTTTTAGCTTAGAAAAAAAAAAACAAAAAAAGAAAATAAATTGAATCGGTCTATTACCACTTTATTTAGTTTTGTTTGTGAAAAGAAATTGGATATCATACGGAGTAAATTCCATCTTGTAAACATAATTTAATTTAAATTAATTTATTTTATATTAAAAAAGCGAGTTTACTATATAATATTTTCGATAGTAACGATTTTAAAGATTAATAATCATAATGATAACAAATAATAGTAATAATATTAACCGTTGCTTAAAAATTGTGATAAATAAACGAAGTAGCAGCAATTCTAAAAAATGCAACAACAAAATACACATGGTACTACTTTTACAGCAACACAATACATATGATCAAATGTAAACAAAAATTAGAATTTGCAACAACAAATACACACGGTAGCAACTTTAGAACAACAAACACGTAAAAAACATTACAAAAATAATGGTTTTTTTAATTGGGTTGTAATGACAAAATTTCGCTCACAGTTCTTTGATATGGCAGCCTTGGCAATATATACGCAAGAGGAGATACTTTTGCTTTTTTTTGAGAACGTACGCTTTCAAATTTATTTCTTTCTTTGTTAGTGTTTTTTTCCGCCTTAACAAGTAAGAAAATGATATTCGGACGGGATCGAATCTTTTGTAACCATCACTGTTATCTTAAAAAAGACGAAATTAGTAAAAGAGCTAAATTTTCATGCTCTACAATATGGAGTGGGCGCTGGTGATGTTTTCAATTTTCAAAATAAAAATTTTTGTCGAATAGACGTGTGGGCGTTGTAGGCGTGTCCTTAGAAAATTTTAAGTCATTTCCGAATTCTTTTACGCAAGTGTAGGCGATATATTCATTATCGCTAACGGCGGAATGTTTACCATAAATACTGCACAGCAGGGCAGACAGACAGACGAACAGACGAACAGACGAACATGTTTAGGTGCATTCCAAATTCGGAATCGATAGCTTCATTTTTGCGGCCAGAAGAATGTTTACAACAGACATTAGACAAATGGACAGGCGGGCAACCGGACGGACGAACAAGCTTAAATAGATTTAGAATTTGATGCTGATCAAGGGGATCTGTGATTCTTCCTTCGGGGCGGTGCAAACGTTTCGACAAAATGAACACACCCCTCATCCTTCAGCGATGAGTTAATTACGCTCATAGAAGTAACGTTAGAATTTCATTTCACCACGTTAGACGTACACAAGTGTGTGTTACGTAAACTAAAATATTGTTGTACGTAAAAGTAATAATAATAAAAAAAACTTTTTCGTAGAATTTGCCACAAAGCGTTTCTTTGCAATTTTTGTTCACAGTAAAAACTGAAAACCGAATCACCATAAACGGTTAAAGTAAACAAAGGAATTCTCAAATGGTATAATTCTAGATACTGATTTGTAAACGATTTATGTTGCTTAACATTTGGAACTCACTGCTACGAGCACAAAACGCACCGCACTGGCTCCAAAAAGCAACGGCCGGAGTGGCAATGGAATATATCCATTGGGCTTAGGATTTATTGGCGATGCTGTACGCATTTTTATTTGAATAGTATAGTTGGACTAAGCCAATAAATTTTGTGGCTTATATGTCCGAAGTGCAATACTTTACTGAATAGTATAATATATGCAAAATAAAATTCTTTCTGACTGTCTGCACATCAGTAAATGGTACTACCAAGTTTAAAACGTTTAGTTGGTTGACGGGATATCAAAAAAAATAATTTGAAAATTGAATATATTTTTATTGGCAAACTTACATACAATCTATAGGAGAGCTGTTCAAAAGGTTTTGGCGAGGAAGGAGGCCTCGGTCGGCCGTCGAGCTCTTTATGCTTTGTACAAGGCTGGAAGTGGTGGGCAGCCAAGATTAATTATTAATTAATTTCTTTAGAGTTAGGCAAGGAGGTAAGGACTCCAGTGCAGATAATAGAGAATTTCTCCCGTTTTTTGGTTTAAATAAAATCTCAATCTTTCTCCTTCTTAGGTATATGTGAAGGACAACATTTTTCTTTACGTAAATTTATTGGTTACGAGAATTTTCCGATGTGTACATGTATACATGCGTTTATATAAAAATAAAATTTGGCGGGGAAATTCATCAAAATCGTAGAGAGGAGAGTTGAACTCATCATCAGTTATCAAGCAAAGATACAATGTAGTAATCACTGGCGGATAATACTACGCGGTCCCGCGGTCCCGTAGTCCCGATCAATAATGATGCTCTATATATGTAAGATCAGAAGCAACGCAAATGAATATTTCGATGTCTTTTTTACAGAACAACAATTGTCAACATCCTTAGAATACGTTTTAGTTGTAGTGTAATTCTTACGCCTTTACGGTACATTACGGTGTTAGTCTACGCACTAGAACTATACGGTGCTAGAATCTACCATTCACTAGATGCATGAGTCTATCCTCATCTGTGAGTTGCAACTTTTTTAGGATCTAGATTAAAGTGACATGACACAAAGTATAGATCTTGGGCAACAATAATGTCTTTACAAGAGCGTTTTCACCCTCAAATGTATACCGTTACCAATTGTGTACATCCCAGGACCTCTTAATTTTACCTATAATCTTAGTGTGTGCGTTTTCAAATGCAGGTTGATAACCTTAGAGAGAAAGAACTTTTGACGGTTCAGTTGTTTTTTTTTTTTGACATTTAAATGTGGTAGGTGATCAAGGTCAGCGTGTTGCCTGGAGAGATATTGTTTTCTATTTTCGAGCTTACTATAAAGGAATTGAAAATAATTGGAATTGTTGCTACCAATGTTTGACGTTGCATTTGAAAATTATATTACATATATGCTAGATTGTTGGGAAATATTCTATGTGTGCAAATGTCCACATGGTGTGTTTGCCACATAAGTAATAATAATCGGGTGCTTTTGGTGGCTTTGTCCTTTGGATTATTTTGCTTTGCTTTTTAGGATGCCAACGCGGCTACAAGATAAAAGTGTCGAGGATTTACTCGGAGGACTCGAAAGTGGAGATATTTCCCAAGACGTAGAGGACCTATGTGAGTTAAACGAAATTGACTATTACCCAGGTATACAAGATCTAATAAAACAATTAAAGGAACAAGACAATGAAGTCCCTTCCTTAGCTATTGTTGCTATTGCATCTTGGAGACAACGAAGTATGGAACTTATACGGAAAAGTCGCGTTTTTGGAATATATTGAAGAAAGCATACGTTTCCCTGGAAATACAAACCTTTCCCCTCGATTACTCGCACTTGAAACCCCATTACAGTTTTTTTCCGAATTTACAAATGGGGATATATTGACTGACATTGTCGTACAAACCAATTTGTACATCACGCAAAAAAATGTCTTCAACTGTCCTCCTGTAAATACTACTGAAATCCGTCAATTTCTTGTTATCGTCATAGTTATGTCCGTGTATCACTACCCAAATGTTAGATTCTACTGCGATAAATATGTCTATGTCTATGTGATGATATACAACAGATTTTGAGAAAATAAGCTCCTTATTTCATTTCAACGATAATGGGCAGCGCAAGCCGGCTCGCCACTCAAACCATGACCGTCTTCATAAAATGAGACGTGTTGTGGAGCACTCGCATTAATTATCTGCAAGTGTGCCACAATTTGATCAGAGACTCGGTCGAGAAGAGCAAATGTGCTCGACTAAGGTAGCACAATTCGGGAACCACTACTTACGCAACAAACTCCATAAATAGGGTTTCAAGTTGTTTGTTTTGTATTCATTATCTGGATATGCTTATAACTGCTTTTTGGGGACGTTTAGAATCAGATTCAAAAGTCGCAAGTCGTATATTAGATTATTTTATCACATGCTGTGATCAATTCATGGGTATTGTATAAAAGAGATAATCCAAACGTTACATCAGGTGATTATAGAACACAACTTGCAGAGAGACCATGTTCTTTAAAAAAGTATGTTGGGAATAGAAGAACAAGAGCCAATAATCTAGAAAAAGCAATAGAAGCTAAAAAACCAAAATGGTCCCGCGAAGCCTTTCTCGTCAAAAAACACACCTACTGATGGTATAAGCCATAATGAAAAAGAGCGAAGTTCTAAAAATAGATGCAAACTTACAGAGTGCAAGAGATTTTCACGGACTGAGTGCATCAAATGCAAGGCTTCTTTGTGTTACAACAAAAATCTCAATTGCTATGCTCCATTCATACATGATATAGTAATAATAATATAATAATTTTTACACATCCCAGCGAATTTTCGGTTATTGATTTACTGAATAACAGAAGAAGAAGATAAATAATGTGAAAATTCCTATACTATTAAATACATGATTATTTGTCTACGTTTATAAAAATTTTAGTAATAAACGCACATTGTTGCCAAAAGTTTACAGACCATTTTTTTCAAAGTAAATACTCAATACTATTACATTGATTTTTTAAAACAATGTTTCACTACATTCTTATACGAAACAATTTTCCTAAAATCATGCATTTAAGGGTTGATTGCATGTGTGTAGTTTTAGTCATTAACTCGGTATAAGATTCTTCTAAGATTAATTCTAATATGATTCTTATTAATTATAATATTAATTTTTTTAATTTCATACAAACTGCTCAAATCCTTGCAAAGTTTTAAGGTCAAGGGTTTTCGCTATAAGCATCAATTTCGTTTTTAAACAATGTTTGGGGCTCGACGGAGGATTTATTTCCGAATAACTTTTTTACTTATATATCTTGCAACAAAAACTTTAAAGGCATTGGGAAATTTTGTAGCTTCTCATTTAAGCCTAAATAAATATGAAATTTTTAAATGATTTATAGGTAATCGCCATATAAAAGAAAAGCAAGTCAATTATCTTTGTCCTCGTGAACATTTTTAAAGTGAAGAATATCGCGGCAATACCATTCACGCAAGATTGTATCTGCGCAACTGTGTAGTATTTGTGGTATACAGTCTCGTGTTAGCGAAAATGAAGATATCGCCCCACAATTTTGCAAAAAAAATTTAAAAGTGACTTAAACTTTTCTAAGGACACGGCTACAACGCCTACACGTCTATGCGACAAAAACATTTATTTTGAAAATAGAAAAAATCAGCCCCCTCTCCATATTATAGAGCATGCAAATTTAGCTCTTTGACCAATTTCGTCTTTTTTAGAATAACAGTGATGATTACAAAAGGTTCGGTCACGTCCGAATATCATTTTGGAATATAACAACTTGAAACTAAAAGATTGCTGAAGCTTCTGTAAACTATACAACTACAAGCTGCTATAAAACCACAAGTTTGGTAAAAGCTCAGACTTAAGCAGATTTTTGGCCATAGCTTCCTCAAAAATATCTTGTTCGCGTGGAATGAGAGTGGCTTCACGGACCTCGAAAAATCTGAAGAGATGTACACCGTATAAAACTCATTAAAAGACGGGTCAAAAGTAATGGAATTTATCGTAGAGCACAGAGAGGGTTGTCGATATTAGAAAATTTATTATACGAATTATTTCGAACTTCAATTATTCGAAAAGAAGAATTTTTCCTAGATTGAATGAAAACTGATTACTCACTCTTATGCTGCACGTAATACTCGAAGGTAAGCAGTTTAAGTTCGCTGCCGTTAAGCGAAATATTAAGACCTTACGGCCAAGGCAAAATATTATAAATTATGTGCAGCTACCAAGTGAACCTTGAAATAACAATTTATTTATTGTATTGAATTGAGCGGCTTAGCCCGCGTGCACCAGTCAGTTTCTTGATACTTTATTACAACTTTATACTTTTCGTAATAATGAACATTTCCCACTTAAATAATATAAAATAATAGTGGAAAACTCCATAGAATAATTTAATTTAATAATGTTTTCTAACATTTATTGTTTATTTCCAAAAGTAACGGTGTTACTTTTCAACGGACATAAATTATTTTATTTGTTTCCAGCGGTAAATACCGGCATTTTCTCAAAACTGTTTATGAATGAATCGTTGAATCGCGGAATATATTATTTGTTTTACATATTATTTATTTACAGTTCAATTTTTCAAAAAATTTAAAAACACGATATTATTATTATATGCCCGTTACAATTTTAGGGCTTTTGAATTTTATTACCAGCGTTACCAGATCTCTTAAAATGTACCGCGTGCGGTTGTATTGTAAAGTACTATCGTGTGTGGTTGTTAGTGCAAATTCTAATTTTTGTTTACATTTGCCATGCGCGTGCTATTGTTTATATTTCCAAAGGGAGGCCATACGTAATCCTTGACTTACTCTGTGGTTCGCACTGGAGGCACGAAACCTTTTCTATGGGCATTTGCCTAACTCCATAACGCTCAAGAGATTTGATTGGAGGTCCAAAATTAAAATTTGTTTTCCCAGTTCTCACCTCTCGCCAAATCTCACCTTACACAAGTTTTATCGCGCTTCTATAAACAAAAGCAAAAGTAATTTGCAATTAAAAATTCACTAAATGTTTCTTAATCTTTACTTTCTCATTTTGTGGTAAGGATAGTTTGAGGGCAGTACGAAGGTTGCATTCATCAGATGAATCCGATCGTAGAAATGCTTGCATTCGACACATTTTTCATGGCCTTTCGTCCTCTTCTACATTGACTTGTGACATATCGAAATTTGGCGAGAGATTTGATAACCCTTTTCTGTCCTGTTGTGCTAATTAATAAAGCAACAAATAAGTAAACTTTATTCTCGCGATTGCGTCTACACTCTGAGTTGGCAACACTTTTGCATACGATTTTGACAAATACCAGAAACTTCTTCAAACGTTTATTTCCGTTTTTTGGAAAAGCGAGAAAAAAACATGGAATAATTGAGATTATTCGCCAAGTAAGGATCGATTTAATCACATCACACCTACAAATTATTTAGATTTTCTTATTGTGTCAGAAAAAAAAAAAACAGCCGCGAAGACAAAACATGGACAAGTAAGTAAGGTTAAAACTAAAAGAAGCATGTGATTGTCTATATGAATATCTTGAGTACGATTTTCCATTTTTCTTACAAAGTCGTTCATTTTCTTCTTTGCATTGCATTTTTGATCTTTCCATATTTTTGATGATAGTACGAATTCCATGTGCTCCATGCGTTACAAATGCTTTAATAATATATTACCGCTGCCAACGTGGCTTATATTAAACCGACAAAATATCCCAATCGATGTCACCATCATAGGATGACATTATTCTAATATCAACATAATTAAGAATTTCGGAATCATCGTGTCGCGCGTTGGTCGAGCGTATTGAAGCACCCATTGTGGAAGAAAAATCACCCGAATAAAGTTCTTTGGCAGGCAATGAAAAAAAGGCGTACTTTTGAATTTTCCGATAAAATCGTCTTGACCCAATAAAGATAAAAGGTAATTCAGTTGCTGCTTGATGCACTTACGCTTTACATCACTCCGTCACATCTTTTTCAGCATGCGAAGGTTCAGAACTCTGCAACACATAAAACATGTCTATATTCTGAGAATACATCAGAGAAATGAGGATAAGATAACATAATGTACAACATTATATAATATGTTCAAGGTAAGAAAAAATTGAAGAGAATGTATAGGCAGGTTCCTATATTCTTAAGTAGTCTTTTAACATCAAAACGAAAAGAAGAGATCAAGACTTGAAATTGAAGTGCGAACGCTTTTTAATGCAATAACACAGACAATGTAAATTTTTTAAATTGGTAATGTATCCATAGGATAATGAAAAAATTTGTGATTCATAAGTTCCATTGCTACAAAGTGTAATGAAATGCAGTACTTCGTCGTTGCATTTTTTAAATTTCATTATCCTCCGGGAAATACCATCACGTTGTGAAGGTGGAATCTTGTTGTTGAAAAGCTTATCTTGAGATGGGTTTTTTACATCGATACAGGCAATAATACAATATGGAATCATACGATTATGATCAAGGATGTATTTTATATTTCAGACTGGTTTCAGAGAATTTACTTACTTTTTTATGCATTACCCATTCTTTGTATATCCGACACCACTTGTGATAAAAGAGTATATTAAGGCGATGTATGCAACACATAAAAGGACTTGAGATACATCCACCTTTTATTATTTCTACCGATTCAGAATCACTCTGTCCATGTAGCTGTCTTATGTTTAACTTACAGGTCGCAATAATTTGGGATAGTTTGTTGAAACTTGGCACACCGATATGTTTTAACTCATGAGCGAGCGCTTGAAAATAGTTCGGATCGGACCACATTTTCAATCATTTCCCACATAAAATTTTAGTAAGGTGTTGGTCGCTGTATGAATAGCTACATTAAACGATCTGATATAGGGTATTTAAGGGTAGGCCGTGCCTCAACATAATGCTCTCATTTGTTCTTATTAATTGTCTTTTTATAAATTTATTTTATATAATCTAAAGCTCTAGACATAGACAAAAGCGTATACGTGCGTATGTTCTCGACATGCCAATTTAAACTGTCCGTTCTACGCAAGTAATTTCCGCACCTGGAGCAGCAGAGGGAGAGGTTTCCTTCATTGGTTCTTGTAATTCAAACAATTTGACGTGAAGTAGTCGCAAAAAAAAGATATTTATGCATCTGAAACTAAAATACAAAGAAATTTCTATTAGAGGGCAACAATTTTTTGCTTGAGTTATGCATTTACTCTTCTCAAATTTTGTTCCTTATTTCACAATGTTGCAAATTGTTAATGAATAAAAAGAAATTTAATTTCTTTATATCGACGTAGTTATTACTTTCGAGTGTCTGCTCGCCACATTACCTCCACTCCCTGCCCCCTTTATTTTCTAACGTCTGATGATGTGATGATGAGTAAGACGCCGCCGATTAACTTTGCTAAAGATGGAAA
Organism: Glossina austeni; assembly: GCA_000688735.1. Taxonomy (NCBI): domain Eukaryota; kingdom Metazoa; phylum Arthropoda; class Insecta; order Diptera; family Glossinidae; genus Glossina; species Glossina austeni. The sequence continues at coordinate 1,058,813 of KK502456.1, forward strand.
ACAGTATCTCGATTCTCTGAATCGTCATGCTAATTGAACTTAGCAATGTAATCGGAACTTAAATTTTTAACTGTTCTAATTGTCGATATGTCGGCAGAAGTTGGGAAGAACTGTGGAGGGTTGTCCCCTTGTATCATTTGGTAAGTGCAAGTGCAATTTGGTGGATGCATTATTTGTGTAAAGTCCTCATCCAGTGCTTTAAATACGAGGATAGCCAAAGAGTTGAACATCTGACAATTCCAGAAATTATGTCGACAGTCAAAGTCATCACCAAGTTTATATTGATTACGATCACGAGTTAATTTGAAAATTAGAGACTTCGATATGCGCTTTGAAATATCAAGACGCCACTATTGTTATTCTGGCACAAATTGTGCCAATAATTTTACCGGCAATAGAAGGAGCAACTGTTGCTGTCGCTCTGGTATAATATTGAAATGAATTGACGGACATAGTTTATTTAATGAAGAAAAGTTGAAATTAATATTTGATTTTGAATTCTTTGCTCAGTGTCGTTGCCTGATATTAGCATAGGAAATTCTACTTGGGCAATCTGGACATATAGTTTGATGTAGACCATTGCAACTACATGTTCTAGAGTTGACATTGAGTTATGATTATCGGCGTGGCGAATACAAGATCTTTTAACCTTGGCTTTGGCTAAAGCCATGATCGTTCACTTAACAATTATAACATAGAATAACTTTTGCTTTATTTCACCTTTGGTATCTCCATTTCATTTTCACGTAATGGAGTGGTTTTGTCGGCAGTCTCTGATTATAATTGCTTTTGATACTTAGCATACTACGCAGGTGTAGTGGATGTCAACACGTTTACTTTTTGCTGCTTTTGTCAGAGGCTTCATATCACCACATTGAAGACCCTTGCTGATGAGGCACTCTCGAAATTTAGCCGAATCAACTTTGTCAACTCCTAAAAAGATTAGTTTATATCGTTTTTCGGACTTGGCATTATAAGTGAAAAATTCGAGCTTATTGTTGAGGAGACCATTATGTTGTTAGACTTCTTGCTGAGGGAGGTTGCCGAGTTTTGGGGATTCATCATATACTGTTAGGGGTTTTTAGAATTGCTTTTACTTAAGCAAATCATTGAATTCTATAGCAATATTTATTGGCATCGTTTCCAATAGTCAGTGAGCGACCAACTTGTAGTACGCTGCGTAACTTTGAATAAAGAAATTTTTTTTCCTCAATAATGTCAAAATAAAGTTTTTTATTTTGCAGAATACTCCACTAATTACGCTATGTTTAGTAATAGATATGAACAGTTGAATGTTTCAATGCCTTGGAGTAGCGTACAAAGGACACTTCTTCAGCAACGTGTGTGTTTGCCTTGTTTAGGGAGAAAGGAATGCACTAGGCGAGTGTGTTCCACATCTGCAAGCAAACCGCACATGTTTAGAAAATCAGCGCTTATTATTGGTTGGGAAATATTTGCCGTCAAATATATGAAGGGACACGCCTAACATGTTACAATTTGAAGGTATTAATTGTGAAGTCAGTGGTTTTTTCTGACTTGGAAATTTTTGTGCAGGGAAAGATAGAAATTGCCACTCTTTTGTCAATTTGCGACAATGGGAGTAGTTCGCCTGCTGTGGGACTATGTTTGGAGGAAGCGTAAAATTGATCACATTTCCTAACCTTACTACGGAATCTATACTTCGGATTACGTACGCTTTATGTCTGTAATATTTTGGAAACATTCCTGGGCATGCTGCGTCTTTATGTTTTAATTTCCTTGATCTTTCTAAAAGTTAGTTTTGCGAGAAGGTCGCGTCAGGGAGTGTATTGTTTTGAGATTTTTGCACATTAATGGGTACCATTTCGTTTATGTGTAAACTTGACTTAACTTTTTTGTGGCACTTACATTAGAATCGATCAAAGCTACTTGAAGGCTTTTAGGCAGCTTTTTTTCTTCACAATTTTTTAAGTAGGTATGTAGTTGAAGGTGGAATCAGCCGAAACTTTATTTAACCTTGAAGCTTCACTTACAACGTCCGCCAATTAAAAGTCTACTGGTGCGTTTTGCATGTGTTCAAATATAAACATAATAATTTCCAATGGTAACTCCTGAGTGCACCTTTCGGCCCAAATTGGCTTTCTGCTTGTATGCAGCAAACTTCCGGGCAATTCGTGTAGAATAGTTTGAAGTATGAAGCTAGCAAATACTTCAATGCTTGTGTTCTTCCTTCCTGCTTGTATGTTATCTATATACGTGTCGTTCGAGTGCTGGATGTCTCCACTTACCAAATGAAGTTTGAATAATCTTCTCTGAGGAAGACAAATTCAATAGACACCATGTTAATGAAGATAAACATTACAATATCTAGAAGGAATACAAGAATTGCAATAAAAAATATTAATAATAACAATAACAGTTAAAAAAGCGCTATGATATTAAAACAAGTGAGAAAACTGTATTCGGTCGCAACCGATTGTCACATAGGCGTATTCTTGGAAAAGTTTAAGGCACTTTCAAATTCTTCTGCAAATTTGTAGGCGATATCTTCACTTTCGCTAACAGGAGAATGTTTACCACATAGTTGCGCAGGCGGACAGATGGACAGAAGAACAGACGGGCATGTATAGGGGCCAAGAATTTACATACTTTATCGGGCTTTTGAAGTTTGTTTCTATTTTATGACCGACAAACTATCCGTGACGATAACCCTTTTAAGTATAGCTTATAGATATAGCATTCTATTTAGAATGCAACAAAAAAGTAAAATTTGGCAAATAGCTTTTACATTTAAAATAAATCGTCTTCTTTTCGTATCAGTTCGTATTCATTGCTTTCAATGTTATCAAACTAACTTTACTTCCAACGCGTGGCGAAAGCCAAACGTTGGAACGCGACGAAGCCAACAATTGCTAAACGTTTTTGTTTGCTTTACCTAAGAGTTTTGTCATCCTTTTCGTTGCTACCATTCGTGTCGAATGAAAAGGCAGAAGAGAGAAGCAAATTTATGATATTGGTGACGATTTTGTCTAATATTTATATATTGATTAACAATAAACAATAATTTATTACCATTACCATTATATTACTTACCTTTCATAAATTCACACTTGTGTGCCCAACAATTTCCTGTTTTCGTTTGGTTTTTTTTTGTTTTTTTAGATATAAAGTAAGTACGGACTAAGCTAATGAAGTATGCCTTATATGTTTATCAGCTTTAGAGGTATGATTTCGGCTTTTATTATTCGCGTTATACGAGCGAACAATATGTTTTTACTTTTATTTTTCTACACAATTATTCTTTCTTATAAATGCAACTCTGAAGAAACAAACTAACACAAAACATGCGCTATTTCCATTAGTTTGCATTCAGTTTAACAAATACGTAAGTAAAACAAAAAAAAACAAAAGTTATCGAACAATACTGTATGCTATCTCATATGTACATCAAAAGAAGCTGAAAGACGAAAGGATAAGCTAACTTTTCGCCAATCAATTACTCACTGATTTCATTGCTCGTTCGGCAATAATGTAAACGGTTGCTTACAGAAAGGCTAGATTCAATCAATACCATTATTTAATTGGGAAAAGTGAAAGTTGGCAACATTGGTTTTGTAATTAATTTTTCTACTTGTATAAAAAAAATAAACTGTCGAGAATGTGACTTTAATATTAGGGGAATATAAGCAAAGAATACTATAAGAGCCAATCGAAGCCATCATGAACGACTTGAAGAGGTTTTTTACATTTATATCTTGCAAAGACACCTTAAGGTAACAAAAAGCTTCATCGCAGATGCGAAATTTTGGAAGCATATGTGCAGCAAAGTTTGCTAAAGAACTGCGTGCAGAGAATAATGTTGGAAAAACGGATTTGAAGTCAATTGATGCAAGCCGTGCCGTGTTAAGACCTATCATAAACACGATAAAAAAAAAAAACCGTTCAAGTACAGTACCATATGAAGCGCCAATAAAAGGGCAAAGTAAACTCTGATTACTACTTCAGTGGTGCCGTTACCACATAAATTATTTCGTGCATCTGGGCATTAGGGTCTAAAATAGTCGCAAGTAAAATGCAAACTTCAATTTTTAAGAATATATGTTTACTACTAATCGGATGATATCTTCGGATTTCTTCGGCACAGTTCTAATAGCACTGTGGCTGAAATAATCAACATAAATAGACTTTTGAAACCAAGGCTAAATTCTCGTACGAGGAGCAAATACAGTAAGATGGTTAATTTTGTTTTTTTTTTTGTCATTTAATACCCGTTTCGTGTTCTGAGATGTACTTACAGCTTGCACCGATATTAAAATGCGTATAAATTCTAACTAGTGTTGGTGGATTGACTGACTATGTATTTCAGTTGTCGTTAGTAAATGTCAAGATTTTCAATAAAAATTTGTTGAAGTTCTAATACGTCGGCTTCAGAGTAAAAGTTAATTAGTTTGTTGGTTTGTTTCCATCTATGCAAAAGAAGTTATTGGTACTCCCGATTCGTCCGCTATATTTGCAAACCAATTTGTGCTCTTATAAATCTTGTCCCATTTAATTGAATCGGGGTTTATACTACACTATGACCAATATATCGCAAAAAATACAGCCTCTCTTGAAATGGTATTTCTTTATTTCATTATTATTCTTTGTTGTTTGCAATACCTAATGAATGAATACATAATGAATTGCAATAGAACATTTTTTCCGTTCTTTCTGATGCAATATAAAAAAAATGACTGTAATTTTTTTACAGTAAATTAAACTAGTATCGGTTACTGTCTAATTAAATTCATTGGCCGCGTAATTTTTTTCTTAGATAACATGCAGAAGAATAATTCTTCTCACTTCAATTCATCATTGTTAATTTTTGTAATTGTAGACGCAGTGAACTCGACTGGTGTGACTTGATGCGAAATATAATTTTTGATGCTTTATCTGTCTAAGAAGTGGCGCAAAAGTTCTACTTTTAAAAAAAAAAACGCAACTATAGCAGTCGCACATGATCTGGTGAGTATTATGAATTCTTATTCTGTTTAAATTAACAAATCGAAATCGCAAACTTTATGTTTATGTTGGTATTCACTGTATCTGCAGATGACAATATTTATTATACAACTATAGGATGGGAAGTATTAAATACATTAATCGTACCTAAATGATCTGGAATGACGGAGACGATCTAAAATGGTAGTCTGCCGTTTTGAATTGTGATTGCGATTGTACACACACAATGGTTTATGGGATATTGGAAACGATTCAGCGTCACTTTTCCTTTAAAACTTCATTAACAATTAGCAAATCGTTTTATTATGACCACATATATTTGTGCGGAAAAGGAACGAATGCAGTTTTGTTAAATATTTCATAACGCCATAACATTTATTTCATATATATAAAAGTGCATTTGACATTATTAACAACAACGATGACTATACTTACTGTGTCTACTAAATTTGTCCTTTCGTTCATACCATACGAAAATTTTCCGAGGCCGCATAATATATTTCTGCAGTTTATTAATCTACTTAGCCATATCCATTTATATCGGTTTCTATGGAGCGCTTACTCCTACAAATAAGGTTTAAAGTTTCGTATCTGCTCAAAACAAAATTTACGATCAGCAGTAATAAAGATTCGCCATGAAGAGAATATGGATTTTTTAGTTGTTTTAAATTCTTTCCGTGTGCGGTATGTTCCCTCCCATTCAATTTCCACAAATAGAAGAAGAGAAACGGTATAGTAATTTAGTTCGTCACATGTTTTTTTAGTGAAAAATCTGCCTTAAAGCATCCTTCAACTTTGATTTTATGATAAATTTGCCATTATGCATTCTGTCAATGGATATTGCTAATGTATATGTGCTAAGGTGGACTTAAAACAAATAGTCAGAAGCTTGCATTCTTTGTTTTTTGGACCAATGCCACAGGATGGTGGGATTCCTGAACGTATCCCTCATCTTAATGTCTAAGATAAACATTATCCTGATCGCCAAAACGAAGATATCGGCTTCCAATTTGGCGAAAATACTATAGAGTTCTCTGCAAGCAAGTTGGTATTCAAAATGGAACAAAGCGGTCAGAGGATATAGTTAAAATGCAACGTAAACTGAGGACATTTTTACGTTCTGGATTATTTGCTCATTACTTAGACACTACAATGGGCTCACGATAAAATTTTTCACGTATATTCCACAAAAATACGAAAATCAACTGGTCAGCGTTAGTTATACTTTAATGTATTCGAATTTTTCTCTTATACAAGTTTTTTTGTAAAATTTTAGCACTTTAAACATATACCTTGTGGTGGACGTATCAAGCGTTCCCGTTATTTCCAGTATTTATTGATTTGATACGAGTTGAATATTCAAAAATCATTTACAATTTCTTTGTAGTTATTCTTCAAACATGGAAGTCCCCTTCCCACACTCTTCCCTGTGCCCAAGGTGAAGACCGATAACATATATTCTTGGCTAATCTTTGCGACAAGCGAACAAATTGATGATATAATATTTAATAAATAGACGATTATCGTTGGAAACGCACTTCTACATTTGGTTGCTGTTGGATAAACGACCGGGCACGAGGAACGAGCACAACATTATTTATAATATAAGCTTTTCAAGGTAGGAAATTTTAGTGATAATAATTATATATACTATAATATAAGTAAGCGGAAATCTTGAGAAATGTCATAAAAGCAAAACATTACGTTAGTATTGATTTGATCGAGCTATGAAATTGAAATGCGAAGGTTGTTTGATGTAGTAATCGCATTAATTAATTAATTATTGTAAATTTATAAAGGATAAAATGAAAAAATATGCAATTCATAAATTCCACTGCTCCAATGTATTATTAAACACATTATTTCACAATTCAATATTTTAAATTTCATTATTCTCCCGAAAAATCCATCGCGGCAGTTGAAAGCTTGTTTTGAGGTACAATTTTTTTATGTACATACCTACGAATAATATGATATGAAAGCCTACAATTATGATCAAGGATATATTTGATATTTCAAATTGATTTCAGACAATTTTCTTACCGTTTTTTATGCATTACCGGTTCTTTCTAATTGCATTTTTCTTAATAATTGTCCTTTCTATAAATTCACTTCGATTTTGTAAAATCTAAAGTTTATAAAACATGACATACAATCTGTGAGATGATCAAATTAATGTGTGTAAATGAGTGACAACAATTTTTGAAAAAAAACTGTCAGCCATTTTCAAAGATATTAATTTCGAATCCACTCAAAAATGTTTGTAGAAGGGGGCATAGATACAAAGATGTACAGGCATATGTCCTTGATATGTCTATTTAAACTGTCCGTCCTACAGAAATAGTATTACCTTCAGAGAGAGATGTGTATTGAAATTCAAGTAATTTGACGTGGAATAGTCGCCGAAGAAAGACACTTATCCATTTGAAAATAGAAAAAAAATTAAGCAAAAATTATTTACTTGACAGTCTTTTACTTACCTTCTCAAATTTAGTTCATCTTTTCACGCGTTCAAAATTTAAAAATAGAAAGAAAAATAAATGTTTTATGTTGACATAATAACTATTAGTCTACTTTTCAGAAGATGAAAAACCAGTATCTCATTGAGCCTCTGCTCGCCGAACGTTAGATTTGGCTCCCGTCCAAGATTACGTAATGCAAGATCTTTGACTAGCAAGGTGGGAGACCAAACAGCGATTAATGACATATAAAATCCTTAAGTTATATATGGATTGCGCTATTTCTCAGACCATCACTTAACAAAACCAAGAAAAGCTTTTGCTTTGCTAACAACGGGTTGAATAGGTGGGTTAATGGAGATTTTGCCATCAATTGTTAGACTTGGGTCAATAATTAATGTAAGTAAGGCGAACAGTTCACAACACTTCTGATAAAATGCAGACATCTACATTTGCTTATATTAAGAGCCATGCCATTATATCACACCATGCCAGTAGCCGAAGCCAAGTTTGAACTAGGAATTTAGTACCAACATGTTCTATATTTTGATGTCTATAGATGCTATCATTTCGCATCCTACTGGCAGAAGTATATTGTTTTTACTAATTATTTGATCATATATGGAGAGGTGCGTTTGTTCATCTGTTGCGTTAATGGTTAAGACGAAATTTTCATAATTTATTTTGCAAACGTGTTTGTGCAAATAATATGTGCGTATTATTCCGCAGCTTTTATTAGAAAACCCTAATGTTTACCAGTTGTATCTTCCATTTGTGTATATTCATTTTTAATGTTTATGTTTAGTATGGTTCTTCTTGGGACCCGTATCTACTCGTTTGTTATTCGCTTTAGTTTGACACATTCTGAATCATCTCGTTGTGGCCTTCAAATAGGTGTGCTTTACGTAAACTTATACCTGCTCCAGTGTCGAGTAGAAACGTTAATTCTGGTTTAGACGCATTCCTGATATTTAGTGTAATGTAGTTCAATAAAATCGAAGAGTATTTCAATTGATGCCTGGTTTAAGCGCTTTTTTCCGAATTTTGTTACGGTACCACAAAATTCAGGTCTAATCTGTTTCCCTCCTCAGTCCACTCCATCGCGTAACGTAAATTTTGTTAATAAAAAATTTAAAAAAAAAAAAAAAAGGAGAAAAGAATTCTTCCTTTTTTTTATTTGCTTACCTATTAATTGAGTTTATTTTTTTTTGTTGCAAAATTTCCGTAGACTATGTTGAATAAGGTCTTTGAGTTTTAGTGGCAGTTTTAAGAATGGAAATGCTAACTTTACTCTCCATTGGGATGTTTGCGAAGTAGAAGAGCACTTTGTAAACTGAAATGTTGGCTTAGCGTAACGTCTGTCATATTATGTGATTAATAAACAATGTTGAAAATATTCTATTGGGTTAGTGGCAACCGAAGGTTAGCGTGTAGGGTAGATTTAAGGTTGTTTTAAAAATGACAACTCCTCCTGCCTAGCAAAATGCTTGCCGAGGAGCAGCAAAGTTAATTGCTTGTGTTCCAGCACATTGCGAATAAAGCAAAGTATAACTACATTTTTAAAACTATTAAAAATGCCTGTTCATTTTATGAAAATGAAGCTAAAAGAACAACAATAAAAAGAAAGATATAAGCAATGCTGCATATTTCGGTGCATAAGTAAATTAATACAAAAAAATGTGGATAGGCGAACAAAAAAAGTCAGCAAAATCAGTGACAGACATATTGAAATTGCGAAATTCGATTTTTTACATTCACCTAATAATGTCACTGAACATAACGCAACTTGAACTTTGTATTATGGAAAAAAATGGCATATATATTACACACATAACTTCTCGATCCTTAGAACGAAGCGATGGGTAGAGGATCTGTGGATGCTTTGGTGTCGCAACTTCATTGTTGCTTTGTTTGATCCACAATGTCATTGTCGTTGGTTTTCTTAGGAAGATAATGATGATTGTTACCATAATTAGGATGGCTTTTAATTCTAAGAATGTATGTGTGTTATGTTTATGCTTTTTTCTGTGTTCGTTTGTAGTTCGCTAAGGAGTTCTTTCGTTTGGAACTAGTAAGTTTTTAATTTTCGTCCTTGGCACAATGTTACTTTCGTCTTGAAATGGTGTTTTTGGGAATCTCTCTATGTCCCCCGTAAATATTGGCCAGTTGATAGCGTCAGATGCTATTTATGCTTATATTGCGCGGCCTATAGCGTATTAAAGTTTTATTGGTGACGGTGAGATGTGAATTGCTATGATTTGCTCGAGGAGTGGGTCGATGAATAGAGCGTAGTGCTCTTCTGGCTTTATTATGTCAACTTTTCCTCTGACGTCTTGCAGAAGAGAGCAGGCGCAACTGTTGTTACTAAATTTATCTTTGATGCAATGGTAATTAGAGTGAGTCAATATTGTTTAAGAATTTACAATACAATTGTTTTTCTATCGATTGGCGTTTTCGATCCGCTAATATTAACTGATTTATATTAAACAGTGTATATTTTTTAGTTATAATTTGTAGGGTTTTATTTACTAGTATTGGGGTAACGTGGAAGAAGGCCGACGTTTCGTTTACTATTATGGCGACTTCTACGTTGAATATTATATTTGTGTTGGTCTAGTATGCCGTCAATATGAGTACTTCGTATCTATGTTCAGTGGAAAGTATGCTAATTGCATTATTTAATGTGTCGTGTACGTCTATTAATTCCGAGGGATTATTGGGGACAATGTTTAGTTTAGCTCGTACATGCTTATTTCTACGTAATTACCAATCCAAAAATTAAGACTATTAGAATTCATACAATGTATATGCTGTACATAGTGAAGGAAAATGTACAAATAAAAGCCTCCTGCTAAAGTCAAATTTCGCAGCTAGGCTTGTAAAATAAGTTATCTATTACGACTTGCAAAAACTTAATTTACAAGAATGTTGTTAGAGAAGTGACTTAAACCGTCTACAAAAATTATTATTTACATAATTAATTCTGTTCTTCTTCGATTTTCGTCGTTGCACATTCTTTTGTGTTTTAATTTAAAGTTTAAGTTGGTTTGAGTAAGTTATCATATTTACAAGTTACGTATTTGCTTATTTCTATTCAATTACAAACCCAAAAATCAAGACTATTAGAATTCATTCAATGTGTATGCTGTACATAGTGATGGAAAATGTACAAATGTACAATGTACGATTGACAAACATAGTCAGCTCGGTCTCATATATAGCGTGGCGGGGGAAGCGCTTACAGAACACCCTTATGCTTAGCATATATTTTGAGTTTATCCTAGTATCAGTACGATGATCTTCGCAATCGATTTTCGTTCGTTGGTTATCTAATGTTAATACTGATTCGGCGCTTGGCGGAAATTCGAGGGCTTGAGGATCTGACCTTTTGTAAATTTCGGATATTTATTGGTGACCTGGAGATTTGATGATTAATATTGTAAAGTTTGTAGTTTTCAGTGTTCACTCTTTCAAGATTTTTTAAGATTAGTTCTATTTTTCTTTTTAAAGAGCTATAGGACTTTCATTTCAAATCTTCAATTATACTTTTTTTATTCTTGTCACTTATTTAAATTTCTATAGACTCAACTAAAATTTGCATTTATTGGAATGTTCACTTCACTTCTCAAGTGGAATATTAATTTACATTATTACATTTAATTTTCTTTTAGATTTCACTTATTCTTCTAATATTATTATGTATTTAATGAGTTATATTTCCAGTTTAGCTCTCTTTTTTAATAATTAGACAAGTTAGAACGTTCACTTCTTTTTAGTTAGGATGTTTAATTATTTTTTCTATTTATTAGAGCGTTCACACACCCTAAAATTTTTTTTCCTATGTTTCTGGTTATTTTTTTTGTTTCTTTTTTCCTTTGTAATGTGATGTTTACATCTTTCTGCTCATGTGAAGCCGTCTTCGCCAGGGTTCGTTAGTGACTGCTTTATTTAATACGAAACCTCCGCCGCTAACATCACACTTTTACTTAATACCCCTGTACGGGATATAGCTGTCAAATCCCGACGACCTGCCCTTGCTTCTGTAACCAATTCACTCTATTTGCGTCATGACAACGTGTTGGTAGGCAGAGAATTCGGTCAACCCACTTAGCTTTCTCGTTGCCTTACGCGTTCCCTAACTGAAGTACTGAACACAGATTGCGTTATGCCCTTGCCTTATGCGCAAAATCAGTTGAACGCACAGTTTGCTTGCGTTGCTAAGGCAAAACCACATCGTTAGCATTTGTATACGTAAACACTTATGAAGAAGTACAAAGTTAATGGAGAGAAAAATTTCTATGAAATATAATTTCCTTTAGTCAAAACATGAAAAAAAACAAAAAAAGATATTTTTTGCAAGCAGAAGACCATTTCAATTATTGCTGGTAAGTTCACACTATAGTTAATAATGTAAAATTTATAATTTTCGATTTTGCCTTCATCTTCTCAGTGGCCAAGTTTAAAAGTGTAATTTTAAAGTCTGCTGTTCTTCTGGGCTAATTTGCTGATGATGGACGCAAAAAAAAAAAAAATGGAAATGATCCCCACTCTGATTCTTTTCAACTTTCCTTTCCACTGTCAGTTTTTACATCTTTTCTAAGAACTGGGATACTTGCAATTTTTCCTATTTTTGAAAATTGGTTTACGATTTTGTTGCCGGGGTAAGCCTCAGCGGCAGTTCCAAGGCATCCTTAGCTCAGGTTACATAACCTCCGTAAAATTAAAATATCTTCTTTTTACTTGGTTAAAGGATAAGGTTGTACTTACATCTATTCTTAATTTACTTAAAATCTATAGCACTGCGGGTAATGGTTTTATCCTATGGCCTAAAAGTAATCTATCGTATGGTTTTTGGCCTGTTGCCTTTTTTCATCAGTTGTTTTTGACGGTCTTCTGTTCAAATAAGCTAATTTCGATCCTCGATGGGCTAAACTTCCACGGATGCTTACGGATTATCTTTCTCAATCATTAATCTTGCTCGTTCGATGGTTCAGAAAAAATGGAAGAGGAAGTCCAATCTTCTTCTACTCGCTCTTTATCTCGAATTGGCGTTGACAATCGGTCGATTTGTCATATTTGAAAGACATCGCCTGATCTACTTCGAATATGGCAACTTCGTGAACTTATCAAAGCACAATTACAATATAAAATGTGATAAGAAAGGTAGCTTGCGTAGTCTAGATGTAGGACAAAAACGAGCCCAACGACTTTGCATTTTACAGAGCTTATCATCCTCAACCTTTTGCTTGCAAAGGCCAGATATTCTTTCCGAATATGCTCGGCTACTTTTGTCGTTCGAAGGTGGTGGGGGTCGAACCGATTCCGTCATCGGTTCAACGTCAAAACTTGTGTCGGTTCCCATTTCACATTTACACACAGGGCGCTACGTAATCTCCCAGAAAGCACATATCATCCCAAAATCTCGATGTGACAGTTTCAGGAGGGGCACTGCCTGAAACAACTTTCATGTTATCTCGAATATAATTAGTATGAACTTTACAATTTATTTCGTCTAGTTTAATATTTAGTTTTATTATGTTTACCACTTAGTTCAACTTTTAATTTTTCTCGCTTATTTCTATCTTGACTATAATACGCTCACGTACATAATACGCATGTTTGATTTGGCATTGACTTTTTTTATTTAAACATTGCACAACGTACAAAACGAAGCGAGACGAAAACGTCAAAAAAAAACTTAAGTTTGAACACAAAACAAACAATACTTATCGGTCTTAATCACTTTCACTAGAATGACCATATCCGATTTTATTTGTCGTATTTCCTTCTGAATGGAAGTCATCCGATGACACCGTTCTCCTTCACTCAAAAGTAAGACTTGTTTCTCGATGTCGGTGAGACTCTGCATATTTAACAATTAATAATTTCTCTGCTGCTGTGTATCATTGGCTTAAAGAATTTTTTAGGGATTAGGGAAATAAAATCAAATAATAATCTTTTGTAGTGATAACAACCGGGCACCATCGCTATTTTAAGGGGGCGGTTTTTAGGCGATCCATCATATCATTTGTGTAAAAGCATACCTGTTTTGTAAGCAGGTGTATGAATCACGGAGCGCAGAAGTGCGTAGCACGCGTGTTACAACAATCTTTTATAGCTGTTGCACGTTGGTTGTTTCACGTTTGTGAACCTTTTTTTAACATTTTAACACGAGTACAATACGAACCCTCATTTTTAAGGACCAAGATATGGAAAAAAAGACTTTACAGTAATGTTTTCTTTCTTCTGGTCCTTGTTCACAGGATATAAAACCATATAATCTACTTTTGTTCGTATAAACTCGTGAGTGTGTATTTCGCTTGGATATAAAACCATATAATCTATTTTTGTTCGTATAAACAGGTGAGTGAGGAAATAACGAACGCACGAACTTTAAAAGTTTGCAAAAACTTGGCGTAATGCCACACTACCAACGCAACGCAAGCTACATTTAAGTACACACGATCAACTTCATTTTGATAGTGAGTGCGCCACGCACAGCGCATGACGCAGTCTTCGGATCGAATGAAACTTCATTGCACAAACAACATCGCACAATGACAATCCTGGCGTTTATGATACGCTACGCGAAAATATTAAGTAGTAGGAAGCAAGCGAGGAATGTAAAATAAACTTAAACACCTGTGACCCAAAATGGGTATTTTAATTGAATTAAAAGATGTTTTAACAGAAGCAATTCATGCCTATGTAAATGAAACGAAAAAAAGAGTGACATATTAATGTTATAAAAAAAAAAAATGATAATGGTATTAATATCAATAATGTTAATAAGATTAATAATAATAATGAAGTTTCATACAAATGAAAACCATTATGATAATCAAAAAAAAAAAAAAGTAATGTCTCCAACATATGGCTGATACGTGATAATTTGCAGAGTGTGCTAATTTTTGGACCTGCTGGGTCAGTTGAAGGGATAATTGGTTCGTTGTGTTTATGTCAGCACAAATATAAAAGCGATGATAGATGATGCACAATTCTCCCTATGGGATACCATAAAATTAAAAAAAAAACCAATGATTGTGGACAGCCAAATAAAACACCGTTGACTTTGCTGCGTCACATCTTTCTAAAGTTCTTTATTTATTACTTATTGGATTATTTTTTTTTTTTCTTTTTTTTTACTATAATAAATTTCTTCAAATTATTTTGGTTTACTATGTATTTTATTTTTGGTTTAAGTTTTACTTATTATCAATTATGTAAATTTAAAAATGTTTTTCTTTTTCTTACCTAACTAAGAGTTTTCAAGTTCTAAGTAACCCATTAATAAATGATTTGTTAAAAACCAAGTATAAGTCATGAGTTAGAGTATTGGAAATTTCCTCCTCACTTTTAAATCCGCGTAAACTCATAAACCGTCAAGTTGTTTTCTTAACGAAATCAATCATCTTAATTAATTGATTATGATAACAAAATCAATCATCTTAATTAATTGATTTAATTTCTATTGTTTCGTGATTTTTATAAATTACTGAGCTCTTTTTTTTTTTTAAGTTAGTTATTGTATATATTTTCAGTATTTAACGCATTCTTTGATCCAAAAGGTCTCGTAAAGGTGGCACGACGCGGTCGCCGCAACAAATGAAACCTCCCGCAATGATATTCACTTTTCTCGTTGGGATAATATTTTAATTGAAGTCCTTTTAAATTTTCCTCGTTTTCCTCCTTCACTTGTCGATCTTGTATTTTCTTTTATTAATTTGTCGTATATTATTTTATTCGCTGTTTTGTCCTTTTGTTTGTTAAACTCACACGATAATTGGGTAGTCTTTATATGTTTATATTTCGCTTACTTATCAATATAAGCACAATGATGAACGTCATTTATTATTCAGAGTCATTGTTTTCCTTTTGGTATGTTAAACTCTCGCTTTGCTGTTCTCTTTTTGGTTAATCTCTATTTTCTTTAATATAGTTCCTTTTTTTTATTTTTTTATTTTTATGGTACTTTTGATTTTGAACTTTTGAATATTTTTCTCGGCTTTGTTCATTTTGGTAGCCTTTCAGCACTCTTATGCAATTTTTCCCTTTTTTTACTTATTTTTCACTCATAATTGTCCGCGATCACTTGCTATTTTGTTGAAATCTGTCGTGATTTAATTTTTATTGTTTCGTGATTTTTTATAAACTACAGAGTTTACCGAAAATAGGTTGAATATGGACGAATGGAAGAGCGGAAGAATGGAAATGCTTGCGTCACTCTCTACTAAAGTGTATGGAACGTAAAAGTGTATTTGATAAACTGAAATGCTGATCTAGCGTAGAGTTCGTTACATTATTGATAAATAACATATGTTAAATATCGTTAAGTATCGCTTGTAATGAAGTTTGTAATGGGGGTTTTACTATATTTCCTTTTATGAGACTCTTCCCCCTTTTTTTTTCTATTTAAATTAGATACAGTACACCGACATGCGACATCTTCTCACCCCCTGATTTGAATGTCAATTGCCTTTTGTATGGTAAAAGTTTTACAAAGCTTAATTTACAACGTCCGGTATTAACAAAATGTTTGTTTAATTTTCACTCCTTTTGTTTTCTATTTCTTTTTCATATCGTAAAAATTTTATAAAGTCTAATTTACAAAATTTAATGTATTATAAAAAATGTTTGTGTGATTTACACTCTTTTTTTACATTTCTGTTTTTTTTTTTTTTTGTTTTTTTTTCATAGCAATATTAGTAACTTTTTATTCTATACCGAACTGATCACGAGCGCGGTAAAACAAAACTTCCTCCGCGGTTAAAAACTCGCAACTTTTCACACTGGCTTCACGGAACCCACTCCTTTTTTCATTTTTACTTCAGCTTCAACTCACCTCAGTTTCACAGGCTAAACTCTTGTTCTTCCCCTTCCACTCACCTTCATTTGCCCTTCATACTTCTATTGCTTATTTTATTCTCTTAAAATCCGTTCCAGTGTAAGATCAGCAGAGAGAAGCAAAGAGAAACCCACCACCAAGAATTCTTGCTCGCATGATTTTGCTGTACATATCATTTTCTCTCTTTTTTTTTTTTTCTTTCTTTTGCCTAGCTGACCGCAATTTTCCAAAAAAAAAAAAACCGCAGAATCTCAGACAAACGCAGGTAAACTCAGACAAACCGACCACTTGGTACCCTACCCTAAATTTGTTCGCGGACGTTACAGCTCGGACCTCGCCTGTTCGAGCCTCCTGGAGATGATGTCCCTCACGAGTGCTAGCTTTTCGGGGATGAACCTAATGGTAGCGTCATTGTCTAGCTTCCGGGCCACCTTGTACGAATACCCGTGCTGCATCATATTCAGCCCGAATAGTACATGGGTGTCATGCCTATAGCACTATATACGGCACTCCGCAACGAGAAGGCGACGTCAGTAAGATGAGTGTTCCACGTCTTTTGGTCTTCGGCGACATACGATCGTATTATCTGCGGTACCGATCTGTTAACCCGTTCAGCTGCGTTAGCTTGCGGCGCGTAGAAAGCCGTCCTGATGTGCTGGACGTCATATCTTTTCAGGAATTCTTGAAAGGCCACTGAAACGAATTGCCATTGTCTGAGTGTATCATTTCTGGCCCTCCGAATATGTGGAACACGTCTTGTTCCAAGTATCTGATCACACTCTCGGAATTAGCCTTCCTCATTGGTTTTAGTAATACGAACTTGGAGAAGTGGTCCAGGCAGACGAATATGCTGGTGTTGCCGGTTTTGGTCCTCGGATATCGCCACATAAAATTAATGTATAGGTGCTGAAACAGTCTTTCGGTGATTTGCTGCTTACCCATGGGTGGTCGCTGGGTTCTCCCCGTCTTGCTGCAACAGCACACCTCACAGTTTCTCACTACGTCCTTTACCTCGGTCGTCATCCCGGGCCAGTAATATTTTTCCTTTAGCCGCTGTAGGGTCTTGTGTGTTCCTCCATGTCCGGCGGATGGGGATGCATGAGCTGCCAATATTAAGTGCGAATAAAGCTCTTTGGGTACCCATAGCTTCCACGCGTTATCGCCGCCGACTTCGTCTCCTGTGCTAAACCCAATTCTCTTGTACACTACTCCCTCGGAGATACAGACGTCTGGGAGGTTAGCCTTACTTTCCTCTACTGTTTGCTTCAATTGGCTATACTCTTCTGATGTAAAGTGTGGAGAGCTCAGGTCAATATCCAATCGGCGGTCGCTGATCTGTACGATCTCGTTCAGGTCCATTTCATCAAGTACTTAAGCAAGTAACCTTTCAATTCATATGACAATATTTAGTATCGTGACCTGACGGTTTTTTAAGAAGTAAAGGCTTTCATTCAAATTAAATTTGCAAACTCTATATATAGGCCTATTGTTAGCTTTATCGGACGACCAACCAACAAATTGAACTTGATGGGCTCCTCATCAGGCAGCTCCCTTATTGGCGTTATCGGATTTTCTCACGATCGGTGCGATATTGTTAAGCAAACGGTTTGATCCAAAAAGACGAGGATATTCAATCTATTTCTCTTCTACACCTCTGTCCGAAACTGAATAGGTGTTTCCAATCGTTTACTTGGTCACATTCAAAGTGAGTCGGCTGGCTGATATTTCCATTTCGTCCCAGTCCTTATAATTTACAGCATCTCTTCGATGAAAGATTGACACCCTACTCCCTAAAAAAGAAAATTAAGGGTTAATGAAAAATATTTAATTTACCCCAAGATCACTCCGAACATGATCGCTTCTAACATGTACTTGTAAACTTCTTTCAAAACATCCGCAGAAGTTTTACCGCCTGGGGTCTTTATATTTCGGCCTAGTAAATGATTTCCTGGCGAAGTGACAATAATATAGTATATTTTTGTTCTATTATAATCGATATATAGATGATCCACAGATACATCTTTGGATCCGATTTGCAAGCCGATTATTGCTATCTTGATCGCAAATTACTAACAAAACACTTTTCATATCCTCTCCTTTTGTTACTTCTTTAGACGCAAAATATTGCAATACATATTTCCAGCTGGAGCCTTTCTAACCTTTTATCATTACCTTTCTAAGTCTACTAACCCATCCACTATGTCATCTGCTGTGTTATAAGTCAAAATTTTCCTAATTATACCTTCATCTTATAATGGAAGATATTGTTTCCATGCCTGACATTTATCGCTTTCAAATTTCGTACTACTGAATTATGAATGCCAGGATCAAATTGCGTCTCCAGTGCAATACTGTTCTAGGGTGAGGAAATCTGCATTTTAAATTTCCTTTCAAAAAATTGTAACACTTCAAATATAATTTATTTTTGAAAGTATCAGAGTAATGTGGTTGAGGACCACTCACTCGGACACGCTGCAATATATACTCACTATCTGTTGTGTTCCCTTGCTGGGTGTTCAAGCAAACCCTTTTTCTCGTCCTAAATGATAACTGCATGATGCCTCATAGGTTACCAATTCTAGGTTTTCTACATTGCTTATATTTGAAAATATCTAATCGATTTGAGTTTGTGCTATAATTGTCGCTACATTTCTACTTAAAATAGAAAAGAACTTGTTGTTATTTAACATCCTTTCGTTTGCATCCTGTCTGCGGCATATGGTAAAGTCGGTTATGAGCATAATATTTCGCATTCCATTATTACCCTGTAATATGGCATATATAGTGCCAATTAAATTTTCCCTGAATTTATTTTCAGTGTAATTTAATTGCGGTAAATGAGTATGTAAACAATAAAGTTATATTGGAATCCTATGTATTGCAATGTGCGATCTCCATTACTCAAGTTGGTTTTGAATAAGCATTCCGCTAAATGGAAACTGCCCTTTTTATGTAAATTATAATCCCTCTTTTATTTTGCTGACAATTTAAGATTTCAAGGTTTTGTTCGATTCTATCTAGTGTCATAAAGCCAAGAATATCGTAGGTTTCATCTTCCGAAGAATATTTAAATTATCAATTATGGCTGCATTTTTTCGTTTGTATAAATATCCGGAATAGTTAAGTAACCTAAAGGAGTTGCCAATAGTGTCAGCATTCTCTTTTTCTTCCTCTTTATTCATAATCATTCTTTTCCTCTTGATTTGTTACTAATTTACGTAGTACTCGCTCATAAGTGTAATATGCCCCCAATTCTGCTAAGCAAATAGTATTTAAATTATTTTGACACTGACGTTGGGATAATAGTGTGTAGAGTAACTTTTAACTTTATTCAGAAAATCACCCGATTTTTACCTTTAGTCTACATCTCGGGTTTCTACTTACGGGCCACGGATCGCTGAATGCATTCTTGCATGAAAGAGGCCGTTCTTAAATTAGGGTTTGCCTATGTGGCAGTCTGTCCGAAGTCTACGAAATGTTGTTTATGTGCCCTAAGTACTCTGCATTCAAAGACTTAGAGGTCATGGGAGTCAAGGTAGTTCACGGTAGCATTGATTGCAGTCTGGCTCTATCTACTCCTGGGACGACAGCTGTATTGAGCGCGCTTGCATCTGGTGTTTTCCTCAATCGCTGGCTTATTCGACGAGGTTTGGGTAACTCTGTCTAAGCTCTGTCTAAGACTAATTTATCCATAGTTTATTTGACTTCACTGACTAACTGGGAGTGGGCCGCATGGGGCTCTATAAGTCTTACAAGAGACTACTCCTCTTTCTGATATAGCATTGTGGTGGATATCCGTTTCCACGTTCCTTTGCATTGCTTTGGTTGTTTAAACTCGATTTAGGCTTTGTTCACTCATTTCCATAGGGTATCGTTTCTCTTATTAAACGAAAGAGGTTGCGATAGGCCTCCTCCGCCCAGTGAGAATGCAATGGCCGTGCACATTGTATTGACTGGTTCCTTATTATTGCAGCTTCCTCTGCAGATTCTATCCCATACCGAGTTTTCAGATCATATTCGCGTTGAATATTTCTTATCCTGCTCTGATGCGTAGCTATTAAAAGATGCCCCCGCGGCTGTACTGACACGATCCTTCCATTCGATCTATTTTCTCTTGCTTGTCTACCGCTTATTCTTCTCCTACTATCAACCCTGTGTCTATGTGGTCTAACTCTTCTATTAGCAGCCTCCCTACTTAGATCTAGCGTTCTTTTTCGCTGTCTTTGTTGGCACCGTCTAGAAGTGTTCTCTGATTGTTCTCGTTCTCTATTATCTATATTCAATCTGGAGGACTGTCTTCTGGTGGGATTTTTTTTTCTGGTTTTGTTCACATTGACAGTACTTTTGATCTTCACGATGCGAAATCGCATCTTTAACTGTTTCGGATTGGCGACAAGTCCAATTTTGTCGAAGAGTAGATTCTACTACGCTGATGCGTTCCCTCTCCGCTTCGCGGTTGACAACGTAAGCATGTGCGCCTTGTTCTCTTTCTTTTTGCCGAAACTGTTCGTTTTACCACCGAATAGAAGCGTTGTATGTCTCTGGTGAACAGTATACCCAAAAGATTTGCAGTTGTTATAAAAAAGAGAGGATATTCAACAAAATATTATATTTTTAGCTAATAAACTTTTTAAGTTTTAGACTTTTTTACTTATGCTAAATTACTGTCCACACTTTTTCCGTATTAATTGCCCTACACGAAGAAGAAATCTCTAAATGCACCAAAACAACCAAAGAAAAGTAATGTTAACTAAACTTCAGCTCATGCATAAACCGAAAAAAATAACCCAAACAAATATTCGCTTAATAAAAGCGCATATACTAAATGTGCTAAGTCCAAGTCCACCACTGTATATAATAATATTGTGTTGAAATATTAATGTATATACACGCAAGCCTGTTGTTGTGCGATTTATTTTATGCGTCTTTTGTGTGCGGTATATGATAATTTCAATCAAATTACAACATAATTGACGAAATTATTAATAAAAAAAAATAGTAAGTTTGATTGGCCATTTGGTTTTTTCGATTTTTGCTATGTATGTATTTCATCACATTGCATAAGTACAATTACAATATATATACATATGTATATTGAATTCCTATAATCGCATAATTTAATTGTTGAACGCACAAGTATTTCCATGGTTTCCGTGAAATGGATTGCGTGCCTCATTAGCTCGCTGAGTTGGCTTTTTACTAATGAGATAATTGGCGACTAGTCTCATGCCAGGTTTGGGTTGTTTTAACGACAAGGTAGAAAAAGTTTGCAAAGAGTTACTTTTTTTTATTCGTCTCTGATTTGTGCAAGTGAGAATTCCGATAAATAATGTGATTTTACATAATCCCTGAAAATGAATAAGGGCGTAAACAAAACGAAGAGCTTACGAACTAAGACTACTATTTTAAAACGAATAACAGAAAGAAGGATCAACGCCCCCATATTGTGGATTCAAGAATTAACTCGAAAACGAATCCTCATTGATGCAGAAATTAATTAAAGACAAAGCTCTGCGGTTTTATAATCAGCTGAAAGGTTTAGAGTCATCTTGTTCATCGTCTCCCATTGGAAGCCAGAAATTTTCTGCAAACAATGGCTGTTTAATCGGGTTTTTAGAACGACACACACTTCAAAATGAAGGGCGAAACTGCGTCTGCTGATGAAAAATTTTTCTGAAGTGCTAGCAAAAATTATTGAAGATGGTGGACATTGTCCGGACCAATTATTTAATGCTGACGAAACTGGGTTGTGTTGGAGAAAGTCACCTAGTCAAACGTTCATCGCCAAGTCCGAGAAAACTGCAAGTGGTTTTAAAACTGCAAAAGGTAGAGTAACATTCTTACTTGGTAGTATTGCATTTGAGCGAGAATGTTAAAACCCCTTATGATAAATAGATTATTAATATTATCGACGTGTGCTAAAGGGCAAAACTGTTGCTGAGCTTCCACTCAATATGTTTTCATAACATTGTTCAACGATTGTTTCGTTCCGGAAATCAAATAATATATGAGTGATATTGGGCTTCCTTTTAATTTGTTGCTAATTGTTGACAATGCATCCCGTCATTCTTGTACAGAGCATCTGTGAAACCAGTATGTTTACCACTCAATACGACAAGCCTTATACCACCATTCGATCAGGGTAGAAACCTAGCTTTTAAGAAACACTACATAATGTTAACTTTTAGATACGCTTTGAAAAAACTTAAAAACCATGCAATAACCTTGGCTGATCGCCGTCTACATGGTAACTGAAAAAAAGTCAACTCTGAACGATTGCAAACTAGTATTTTCAAGTGACGAAAACGATTTTGAACCACAAGAATGCTCGCGTATTGTCAGACTACGAAGGATAATGGTTATACGATTTCCTGGATCAGATTTCAAAAGGTTTGGGGCGATTCGAAGTAGCTGTCAAGCTTCAAGGCTTGATTCCGTTAAAAAAAAACAATTCCTACTTACTTCGTAAGGTTTTGAGCTATTGTTTGTGCGGTTGCTATTCGCCGCATAAAAAAATACTTTTTAATGGCGTTGCGAAAACTATTTTTTTTTAGCTACTCGTGAAGTTTTGTGCGATTTTTTTATGCGTTTTCTTTTATGCAGTCCCTATCCACCGGACAAGAGCAGTTTTGAGGGTGCTCTCATATTTTATAAACATATTCATATAGACACTGATTTATTAACATTTATGTTTGTATGCTGAATAATGTGTTGAATTATTCTTATTATTCACTGCTTAACGGTTATATATTGACATATATTTTTTTGTTACCTACCCCAAGCATTTTGGCAAAGTTGAATATCGATGAAAATGTACAAATTGGAAATAATTATAGTAATATTTTGCTTTAATAAGAATAACAACAGTAATAAGAAAAATATGTATGGTAGAAATTAGAGGGTATAATGACCATAATTTTTTGGCAATAAATAGACAGATATACAGAAAAATAATAGTAATTCTTCAAAAATAAAACAAATCCGTCCATAAAAAAAATTCTCAAATAAAATATCAAAAGTAAACGGTCAAGCATGCGAAAATCAAAAGCTGAAAATTCTGTCGTTTATGTATCTACATATAACTGCTTAAGCAAAGGCAGGCGCAATCGTACGTGAGTATTGGCAGCATAGTACGAATACATTCTCGCTCAGATCTGTAGTAATGTTCTCAATTCAGTTTTTTATCCTCTCGATTTTACAGCAAAAATATTATATTTATAAGATAAGCCTTTCGTCGGCAACATTTGCACAGCAAAATTATTAGTTTTTGCTCAAGGCATCCGATGACCGACCATAAGAGAGAAAGTAATGAACTGAAGTGGGAACATCTACTGAAATTTGTACAACATGTATGCGTAAGCCTACGCTATGAACATGTGCACCCTCTACTACGACGTTTTGAATAGACATGTGCGTGAGTGTGTTTGCTCGGTTGTGGATATGTTTGCTTAAGCAATTATATGTAAGCGCACACGTAAAATTTTTCAACCTTTAATTTTTCTGGCTTGGCCGTTTTAATTTTAGCTTTGTTCTTATAAAAATTTTTCTATAAATAAATTTGGCTTTTTTCGGACAATCATCATTATTTATCTATATATTTATATATAGAAAAAAATTTTTATTATAATTATTGTTGCTGATTATTATTAAAAGCAAAATATTATTATAATTACTTTGCCTAATCTTTGCTACATGTATTTTTCCAATTTATTGGGCGATTGTCTGCGATTTTCCACACCATCCCTCAGGTATTTCACTAGTCGCGTTAGCAGTTATTTTAAATGGCTGCTTCCTCAAAAATATTTCAGGCCTATGTACCATTATTACGCTACTGTTATACCAATTAAATACTGAAATTAATATTAAATTAATATTAGAATATTCATAAAGCACAACTACTTCTAAAAGATAACTAATATAAAAAAATTAATATAATGACTAATACAATAAAATAAATAAGGCACAATATATTATATAATAATAATAATGTTGTAAAGAATTTTGTTTTCTGGTACTGTATATTTTATATTTTTGGGTAGATTCCCCATGAATCCGTCCCAAGTGTGACGAAGCGTTGTTGGTGGTTCCCTAAGCTGCTCGGCTTCAGAGCGCCAAGACTATCTGCCTCTTTATAAATGCCAAGCGAGTCGGCATGAAGCAGTCCCTAGATATTTTAGCCGGATGGAACGCCTTCTAAAAATGAGCGGATTAATACGCTTTGAAATGCTTTGCAACAATTGAAATTCTTTACTTCTGTTAGTGGTATTTATACTTAATTCTATAGGTATTTTAATGCTGTTGAAGTGTGACATAACTTTTGTTTTTCTTTTTGCAAAAGAATTATTCTGAATTTGCATAATTCTGTCAAACTTCAAAGTGGATGCATATACCGATATGCGATCACACTACACCCTTACCGTTTTAGAGAGAAAATTGTTAATGTGTTGCAAGACGTTAACAATTTCCTGTCATGGAAGAGAATTTTAACAAAGTAAACGGTAGTTTTTAATTAATTTAAGTGAATTCTTATGTATTTAGTTTATATCTAGTCCTGGCTCGTCGGGATGGGTTGGGTAAATAATTAAATTAGGTTCGTGATAGTTTATTTGTTTCGCTACACCTGTCTCATTATTTTAGAATAACATGCTTACTTATATTTTGAATTTTTCCATTTTTTCAAAAAAAAAACATACTCAAGCCCAACCACAACTGCTTTTCCCTCACCCCTCATTCACCCCTCAGGAAGTCTTACCAGTATATTAATTTTTTAATAATAAAACATGTTCTTTATTTTATCCAAAAGAAGAAATAACAAGATATATATGTTAGATAAAATTAATCTGAATTATAATCTAATTTATGCAGTTTAAGATCACTTATTTTTTTTTTTTTTAAATGGAGTAATAAATCACAATTCATAAAACTTATTTTTATTTAAAAATAGCTAATTAACAATGTATATAAAAAAAACTTACCACGTCAATGCGCATCGCCGTAGTTATAAGAATTTTTAACAATTTATAAGTTTTAAAGAAAAATTTGATTAATCTTAAGGAAAAATAACACAAAGAAAAATGTCAATTATTGATTCGTCATCTTAGGTTTACCACGCGCAAATCCAAGTAATGTTACACGGTGTGAAGAGAAGTGTTATTTTTTTTTATTTTTTTTTTTAACGCATTAATGATCTTTTCGTATTTTTCACCTTTTTGGTACAACAGCTTGCTAATTTTTTTTTATCTTTGACTTTTTGTCTCCTCTATATATGACTCAATTCTTAATAATGTACAAAGAAATTGCATGAAAAGAGGGTTTCTGATATTTATCCAATTTTTCTATTCTTAAAATATATTTTTACGTTAATAAACCGCACATTCTTCTTTCATTTTTTTTTATGGCCGCAACGTAGCGATCGTTGAATCAAGCACTATGTCGTTTACGTTCTCACAATGCACAATTTCCATAATTATTCTTCGTTAACATCATTTTCTCTCAGTCACGCACACCTTCTGTTATTCTTGTTTTTGGTTTTGCCTTTGAAAATCGGTTCGCGTTGAAGATTGAATTGCAATCATCAGCTTAAAATTAAGGTGTCACATTTGCACACTTTCACAGGTATTTATATCACGATTCCGCGCAATATTTAAAATGGACGTAAATAAGGAAACTCCTTCCTGTTCGGAATTTATTTTTGTTTTTCTGACAATAATTGTCAAATTTCGTGCCCCAAAAAAAAATCTGTTTTTTTTTTTTTGTATTATTATTTTATGTTCAAACGTAACGATTCATTCCAAGTCAAAAATCCAACTCCCCTCAAAAAAACCTTTTTTTCTCCTTTTATGCCTTTTTTTTTTGACAAATAAAACCCTTTTCTTTTATTTTTTTTTTTTTATTTTTTATGTTGGATTCGTGTGTTTGTGTTTTGTTCTTGCTTCCTTTGCTTTTTCTAAAAACCTTTTAGCTTTCTCTAAAGAGTATTTTAACTTTGTTTTTAGCTTTTATTTATGTAGTTTTCTGGGTTGTATGTAGGATTTGAATTTAATATTTTTTCGTTGGGCATGTACGGCAATTTTCCGTATGTCAGTTCGAAAGGGATATATTGTGCTTCTACGTGGGAGTAGTATTATACGCGAAAGTGTGGTATCCATTTATCCCAATCATTGTTTGTCGTAAAGGCTAAAAAGTATTCGTTAAGAACTCTGTGATTTCTTTCGATTGTACCTAAAGTTTCGTGGGGGTTGAGAATTTGTGTTCGATATTTAGTAACAGACAAATTACTTTTACCAGTTCATTGTTGAACTCTGTTCCTCTGTCGGATTTTAATGTTTTGAGTTCGCCGTATTTAAGTATTATCTCTTGTGTTAATATTTTGGCAATTGATTTCGCACTTTTATATTCAATAGGATGCGCGATTATATATTTTGTTAGTTCGCATTGTATTGTTAGTATGCATCGGAAATTATTAGAAGGTTTTATTGGTCCTACTGTATCTATACATAGTGTTTCAAAAGATGTGGACGGCGTATCCGTTGTTATGAGAGATTCTTTCGCATGTTTGGTTTGTATACTAGTCTGGCAAATGTGACATTGTTTTATGTAGTTTTTTATCATTTTGAACATATTACACCAGATGTATTTTTGGCTTAGTTTTTGGAATGTTTTCCTTGCTCTGAAATGTCCTGAGTGTGGGCAAGTGTGGTATTCTTCTATTAATTTGCACTTTCCTTTATCATTATGTATTCTTTGTCTTTCTTTATATTGTAACGAGTCTTCTTTGGCAGGGTACGCTCAGGGTTCCCACAGGACTCCTTCCAAGAAATTTATAATAAAAAAACTTGGACCTCCGAATTTGTGTTTAATATTTGGATTTATTATTTGACAAGCGATTTTTTTAAGGGGAGTGGAGAAACCAGCGCTGTGACCCAAGTCTCGTTTAATCTTTTTTTTTTCTTTTAATGTTTCTTATTCGTTCTGAAAGATTTTTTTTGTTTTCACGCCATCCGTATCGCGAGACTCTGCAAAAACAAAAGGAATATGCCGCGGGTGTTGTAGCAGCCAACCTTGGCCAATAAGACCACTCGTCCGTCCCTAACCGTTTCATGCCGCTGAAGAGAGTGTCTCTTGGTTATTCAGGAATGACGACCAAGCTAGCAAAGTAAAGGTTATCAGTAAAGGTTAACGGTCCTATTAGTTGTTCAGGGATGACGACTAAGCTAAGCTAGCCATCCCCTCCTCCATCCCATCCTTATGTTTGTCTTATTGTTATTGCTAATCTAGGCACCGAATCGTACGATTTTTGTAATCCGTTGAGCACGAGTTTGCAAAACCATCAGACCGTTAGGTCGTTGCTCTTGCAAACTGTGGATAATTCAACGCTAATGGTAGTTTGTTGGCAATTAAAAATAACTATTAGAACGTTGTTCATCGGATGATAACATGTTTCCTTATGTATAATGTTTATATGTGTCCTACTTTTGTATATATTTTATTGCTGGGCGCATCTTCTTTTCTTTTTTTTTTTATAAACATTGAGTTGTCAATAGTTTGTGCGGAAGAAGGATGATCATATGCTGACGTAAGGAGAGCAGATATGTAAGGGGTATTCATTCTCTAGTGCGGAGAGACAATTCAGATTGACTGTTTTTGGGGTGTAAGGGTAGACATCTGTGCGGACGGATTTACTCTTAGTAAGGAGGCAAAAACGCTTCCTTACAATATAATAGTAGATTTATGCGGTTCCTTTTAATATTGTTGAATTTTTCTTTTAATATCTCTTTGGATATGTATTTAAATATATCATCATTTAGACTTAATGCATAGTCTAAGAAATTTAACTTCTTTAGTTTTGATGTCAATTTTTCCAAGAGCGCATCGAAATGGTCTGGACATTCATTGCATCTCACATGTGTGCAGTTTAATTCTTTAACATTTTCAATTATAATATCGTTTATACCGCTTTCGAATTTAAATTCTAACTTTCTTATGTTCTTCATGTCATCTATTGACGTGCATTCCCATATATTTAATTGTTCATTGTTTGTGTTTTCTTTTGCCGATTTGCTTCTGGTTATGACTTAAGCCTTTTATATATATATTTATATTTTCATCAGAATGTTGATGTATGCGGCAGCCTGCGTGAATTATGATCAAAATGCAATCAGAATATCACGTCGGGGTCACCAAACTGTTAATGTATGCAGCAGCCTGCGTGAATTATGGAATTATAATATCACGTCGGGGTCATCAGAATGTTGTGTTGTTGTTTGAGATTTATTTTTTAGCGTGTCCGACATGGACACTAAACAAGAAAAGAAGTAAGACGTGCCAATCACGTCACAAAGTATATTGTACGGTTTATTTAAATGATAAACCGGTCAATGAAAAACCTAATTAATTGGTAATAGGCGACCAAATGATGCATCTGGTCGTACCAATCCTTTCTATTGCTTCTTCCAGCACTTGGAACTGGAATAAACGCTAAGAAAAAAAAGATACCGGCCAATGTGTTTCACAAAATGCGAATATTTAAATTACAGTTCTTATAAACTAACTTAGAATTATAATGTAATAAATGAATACATAAAATGATGCACTTGCATTTTTGCATATATTTATTCCAGAAATGTGAACTACTTGAAGTGTGCCACAAAAATGTAACATAGGCAAATTAATGTAAACAACGACGACACACTTCAAGGCCTGGATTATGTAATTTGTGATATCGTTGTCTACGGTCAGTTATGCTAAAACAGACCAACACAGAAACGTGAATGTGCAAATGCAAGTGTATAAACAAATGAACGTTGATGAATGCACATTCCATCAAACATGAATGTGCAAAGCAAGAATGAGATATTGAATTAAAATATATATTTAAACACAAAATTAGACTGAATTATAATAAAATATATATACTTAGACTAAACAAAAAGTATTACAAATATATTATTATGCCAAATTTTCTGCGTCAATGTTTTTGAATATCCTTTCTAAATTTTATAATTCGTTCACTTTTTTTGCATTAAAATAAATATATATATATATATAAATGTGTTATATACCGATGGTCGCTGTCGGAATAGCATGCTTAAGCAAGTAGATCTTCCCGATTAGGTGGTGGCCGAAATGACGGCTGCAAGTTGTCCACAAAGGCTTAAGTGATTCGGCTATAATCCCCAAATTCTCACACCATTTGCTTCTGTACTCGAGTGATTTTGGGAAGCTGTACAAATTAATCACTTGACCTTCTTTGCAGCCTTCACTACCACATACAATACAGTTTTTGGGCGTTTGTCACTTTGGCATTTTGCATTTGCATATATTTTTATATATATATTGTGAGAATCCAAAGTCGTTTCTCGTTTTGGGCTCACGGGTTCTCCGTCTCTGGTGAGGGGAGGGGAGTGCTAGATTAAGGTAGGATAGAATAGATTAACTTAGCAATAGAATGGCATAGATAAAGATAGTAGTAGAGTTGAATAGATTAAGCTAGCGGTAGAATTGGATAGAGTATAGTAGTAGAATAAGATAGATTAAGATAGTAGTAGAATACAATAGGCTAAGTATGGGGTGACTGTGGAGAAGAAGGAGAAGTTGAAGTTAGGCTCTCGAACGGAGAGGTCGCGTGAGTCTCGCTCGGGACGCCAGCGAGCCTCCGCGGCGTTAAGCAAAGTATTTTCGCTACTTTGCCGATTTTAATGTTGAGATATCGGAAGATTGTAAAGGATGAGAGAAAGAAAGAAAAGAAGAAAAGAATAAAGAGCCCCTGTCAAAAAATAAATGTCTTGTGTGTTTTTTCCTCTCCTGGGCCACTGAGCTGCCTCAGCGTAAGGAAAAGGGACGAAACGTCCTCGCAATATATTTATTTTCTCTGTTTTATACTATATCTAAATTATGTTTTCATACTTGTTTAATATTTTCTATATTCTCTTGCGCTTCGACTGTTACTGTTACTCTACTGCAATAAAGTTACAGTGATATACATATCTTTGCTCTATTATCTAATCTCCATTTCTACGCTCGAAGTGCTACAAAAAGCTTGATCTGCAAATCAGACATCAGGTACCATTTTTCCATGGGAATTTTTAATGTACTCATAAATGCGTTGAAAATATTTGAATTAAATAGAATACCAATGCATATGCATAGAATAACAGTGTATAGATAACAATTTTAAACACAAGAAGGAATATCACCGCCGTGATGCAGTCGGTATAGGCCTGCGTTTGAAGCGTAAACTTAGTTGTAAGCTGGTTCGTGCTCACGTTTTATGTTATCTTTGTTTAAATGACATTTAGGGCAAAGTCAAACATTGACGAAAATGTAGGAATTGGAAATAATTATAATAATTTTCCTTTTAATAACAGTAATAGGAAACATATATATAAGAGAAGTCCGGAAGGATAATTGTAATAAAAATACTTTAGCAATAAATAGGTAGATATATAGAAAAAAAATGGTAATTATCCAAAAGAAGCCACATTTATTTATAAAAAAAATGTTCCCGAAAAAATACCAAAAAGTAAAATGACCGAGCGCAGAAGAATCAACATTAAAAATTTTATTGCTTGTGCGCTTACATATAATTGCTTAATCAGCGGTACGCACACAACTCCTTCTGTCTTACGCACAGGTTCATTCAAAACGTCATAGTATAGCATACACATATTCATAGTGTAGGCTTAAGTATATATGTTGTACAAATTTCAGTAAATGTTCTCATTCCAGTCCTTTTAATCTATGTAGTTATCATATCATTTTTTTTTATCGGATGCCTTGGGCTAATACTTATGCATAAATTGAACTTTAAGAACAAGTTTTCCTTAAAAAACAATTTATTTTATTTTCACAACGTTAGTTGTTACTTAATTGATGTGCAGTTAAAAAAAGTGCTAATTCTATCTGTGCATCTTAATTTATACCTTTTGGTTACCTTAATTCTATCGAGGAATTGCTGACTTAAATATTACAGTTGAATTTCAGTAGCAGAGGTTTATCATGTAGTAGCTGCAGTAAATATTTATTTAGGTAGTCAGTTGAGGTAGAGGCATCTTCGTTATTGGTGGCTTATTCGAATATATTACAGCATCTTATCTATTAATTTTTTATAGATTTGGCTATTGTTTATTGTGGGGGTTAATTAGCCCGGGAGGTATCTTTTGCATTGATGAGTAGTTTCTTGATTTGATTAATGCTGATGTTGTTGTGAATAGGAGAATAGAAGCCTTTATTGTTTATGAATATCAAAAAATCTATTCCTTGGGTTTTCAATGCGTGCAGTGTTAACTTATGTATCACAATTCAGGGTAGACAAAAAGTGTTGAGAGGGATACGATGTTTGTTTGTACGCTAAAGCATCAATTATGTATGATCAAAGAAAAAAGGTGCGTGTTTATAAACAACGCATTTGTGCGGAGAATCAAATAGAAATTGTGCATTTGTCATAAATCAAGGAAATGGTCCCGAAAGTCGTACCTATGCTTTAAAATGCAATCATAAAGCGCTTGGCAGACGAATCGTACAGAAAAGCGAAATACCTTAATACCTTAAGTTGTATGTTTTAGGACTACGGATGATTGATAACTGAGGTTGTTCTCGGCCAATTGCACAGGTGGACATGTGTCTACTAAAGGTGTACAAGGCTTCTTTATAAACGACAAGGCATTTTAATTTGTAGAACAAGGTGTAGAACATCGTTTAGTTTGGTATGATCACCCTGAACCGGTGAGACAGGACTATCTTTACAGCACAATGGTCGCGTATCTTGAAAAAAGGTTCGTCCATGAAGTTTTTCAATACCTCTAGGCTTCTCCTGAAATTACCCAGTTTTGATCTGTAAAAATTTGACAGTCTAAGTGCGCTCTGGCAAGCCTTTTCTTCTTTAGCAGTAGGAAGAAGTATGATGCCCAGCAACGCCTCTGGGGCATTCAAGGGGAATCGCCCCGGTAATACCAATGCACACGTGACGTTGGCTTTTATTCAATGTCGTCGCCGCCGTTTTTTGCTTCAACTTAGGCCACCATGCCACAGCTGTAGTAGATCATTTTTGGGCGTTATCCACTGCTAATTTCCTCTTTTTCGTGTAGGACACCAGGACCGATTTTCGCGGATTAATGTGCAGTCCTTTGATAGGCCTCTTGTAAGTTTGAACAGAGTGTCTGCGCTTCACGTTCAATGTACCTCCGTACTGTTGGGGTGGTGCGGAGACGTGTTTCTGTTTTCCGAAAGTAGAAAGCGAAACCCTTCCCAATTCATATGCTTGCGATCTCTATAGGTTTGGCATGACTTTGCACCGACCACATTGTCCAACCGTATGTACTGATGGTCCGACAATGAGACCGCACTCCATGCATGCTTAAGTAGGAGCAATTGAGAGCAAGGTGTAACACCTCCTCCCTGATTCCATTTCCTCCTTTATTTTTTTGTGGGGGAATCTGGGTTAGCTGCTGCTCTCTAGCAGCGAGTTGTCGTGGCCTATATTGTTCAATTGTCAATTTTTTCGGGCCTTCTGAAGATTTTGGCTGCCTCGATGGAATTAGAAATTTTGGCTGCCTTAAGAAAATGTTGGGTGCATTAAAAATTTTCGCTGCCTTTCAGGATCGATCGCAGGATCGGTTGCAGGATCGCCATGTAACGGGCATAATGTTTGGCGCGTAATATTTATTTATATTGATTCCCTATGAATCCTTCCAGGTACGGGTACTAGCGAGGTGTATTCGTCTGCCTGCGCTGCTCGGCTTCATAAGCGTCAAGTCTGTCCGTCAATTAATTTGCCAATAAGTCTCGGCAAGAGACGGTCCCTATAATTTGGGCGGATTGAACGCCCTATGTTTTAAATCAGCGAGTTAAACGCTTGTTGTTGAATTGTAAGCTAACAATTAAAATTCTTTATTGAAATATACACTAGTTACTAATTAATTGCGACGCCTGGCGTCGTATTGCATTTCGTAATGCAACACTCAGCCAGTTGAAGTGCGACACAATGTTTGTTTTTCTTTTTGCTAAAGAATTATGCAAGTTCAGCATAAGTCTGTCTGCACTTGAAAGTGGATGCATATACCGATATGCGATCACGCTATAATACGTTTATCCCCTGAGCTCTTTTTTTTATTTATTTATTTATTTAAGAAACTACTTATGACACGAATACTGCCTACTTTGTGAATTTTGTTACTCGTATTTGAGAGTCTTTTACCGTTTATCAGCAAATTTCATCACCAACTGTCATATCTCTTGTTAATTGGAGTTAAGCGTTGTTCTTCTCTCAAAATAATTGACGAACTTGGTCTGTTCGGATGCCCACGTATTCCCTCTTTTAAACTCTCAAAAATTCTGAAAACCTGGAAATACATTTTCGTTCCTTAAGGATCCTTTTACTTTAAGATAATTAGGTTCATCCTCATTACGAAGAATAAAATATTTTATTACTAGCGGCATAATTGTGCACAAGCGTGACGATAATTTGACTTTTTCAACAGCCTTTCGTGCACGTGCCAATCCAATGACTCATTCTCCCAGTGAAACAACAATTTTTTTTACATGAGGTACGTTGAATGGCGCTCCTCAAAGATTTCACAACCACTCCCTAATTTGTTTTTCTTATCAGGCTCTTTCATGGTCAATTTCTTTACAGTTTAACCATTTGAATAAGTAATTAGTTGAAATTATTTTTTATTTCTGGTCGCGTGGAAATTTTAAAATCAAGAATCAAAAAAAAATGTGACTTTTTTTTTTTTTGTCTATATGCCAACCACTTGACGCCTTTTTCAAAACTACTCAAAACAATTTCCAAAAATTTCGAAAAAATTCAGAAACTCACCCACTCATTTTCCTACATGTTCTCAAATTTTAATTAACAATTCTGAATATTTCTGTCATCGTGGAATGCAGTCTTTCTACTGGGGAGCTACTAGTGCTTCATTGGAATGAGTTGTAGTCGATATTTATGTTTTTTGCTTTGGAAAAACCTTTTAAGATAGTTGCATTAAACTGCGGGCCTTGATTATTGCAAAGGGGTGCCGTATACTGACAAAATGTTTGATGTTTTTTATAATCCTAACGACTGCACCAGTTACGTTACCTTGTAACATTGGTTTCAAAAAACAAAAAAAACAACCTCTTAGTTGTCTCTCCATCAAAACCACTTTATTAGTGAATTTCATTTTTTATATTTACAAAAACATTTGTAAGTTCTGTGTATGTATGTGTTTTTACGAAATCCAGAATATGCTTACTAAGCTAAGTTGACAAAAGAATAATACGATATATTTATAGACTGTAAGAACAAGGTTACTGACTATTTTGTGTTTGATTTGGTTTACGTCGATGGGTGATCGACATGTTCGTGATTGGTGGTTTTGGAACTTATCAGCGAGGTGATAGCTTCCATGTATGCTACTGATTCGCTATCTGCTTGCACTAGCGTGGCGAATATGACTTCTTGAAAATGTGGGTATGGTTTTGGCTTCCACTTCTATGTTAAGTTCAGAGATTTTAAGTCCTCTTATTTGTGCGTTATATCCTTCCGAGCGGTTGTTTGTTAGGAGTTCCTTTCCTTTTTAAGCTTTCTGGTTAAATGCAGTGAAGTCTTCTGATACGTTGTTTACAATTGTGTTTCGGAACGGGTGTTCACCATTGTGCTCCTTTTTTTTAAGTCGCTAAGTTGATCTATTCCCTCACAATGTTCCGTAGCTAAATGTGCCTATGCATCAGCACACGTGTCAAATCTTCATTTTTGTTCACTCAATTCTCGATTTATGATGATAGTTCCTTCTAGTAGATTGATGAACGTAGTGTGCAGATTGACGTTATTAACAGTGCACCTATTTTGACCGCCACTATTAATATTGAAAAACATTGAAAGTTTTTGTACACATCGAAGCTATTTTATGCGTGATGTTTTTACGCATTATCATGCTTTTGTACTTACAGAGCTGGTGTCAGAGGAATTTTTCATGATTCATTCCTGTTCATGATTCATTCCTCGGCTTAATTGAATGGTTTTAATAGACATCATTCAACTTAAATAGAGTTCTCTCGTCGCGCTTCCAGCTATTTGTTCTGCTTCAACTGCATTTACAATGGGGAGCTTTTTGAAAGTGTTCTTTGATATGAGAATAATAACAGAAACTGTATCCGGATGTCAACTTCAAATTTTTTATTATTAATTGCTGGATTTATATATTTCCGCGATATCTTTATTGCGTTTGCCAACGGAATACTCTTTAATTCAGAAGGAATACTAATTAATTATTGTCTGTTGTTTTTGTTGCACTTCTTAGAATTCCTCTTTTTTGTTTTAGCCAACTACGCTGCATTACACTTGGGCTTTCAATACGAGCATTCACGAAGATAATGTATAGCATCGCAAAACTAGCACGGATGCGCTTTGCAGCCGAATTTTTGTTGTTTGCTCACCTGTACCTAATGTGTTTGCACTTTGGTTTTAGGGTTATTCATAAGCACTCAAATTATTCAGACGATGGCATCCTTTTGTAAGAGTTTTCAATTTTTCACTTCTGCAACTATCTTCACTGTCGATTTTGTTCGAAAACATGGCGCGAATATCAAAAGCCGATGATCGTTTTAATCCTCGGACGAAGACCAGACATTCGCTTAGCTTAAATTGTTCGAATTGTTGGTTTGCAAAATCCCCGCATATGTAGTAACGACTGTATGACCATCTTTTGCTGTTTGCAAGCAGTTATATCTTATATTCAATCTCGAAATATGGGTACCAAACATTTCACTAAGTTTTTCTACAGTATCTTTTAACACTAGATTTACCAGCCATTGAAATTTCTACCAATACCAGTCAAACTGACTGATCTATAAGAAAAAATGCCTATTATGGCTTCCAGTCTTTATTCACTCTTAAATAATGGCAAAAAAAACTTTAGCAATATTAATTCTAATAAATAAATGGATTTATAGATATTTTCAAATAACAAAACACTTAATTGTTTACAGTTTGTTAGTCACAATTTCGACATATGGAGATTTTGCTGCGTGTACACTTTCCGCATACACTTTTTTTGCATGTATAGCAAATATTTGTAGTCTTATTGTTATTACAATATCCTACTTGACACCATTTTCGTACAGAAGCCGTGCCACTTGGTTGGTGGTTTATCAGCTTCGTGTGGTTCTTGCCTTGAAGAATGATAATCTGAAGCAAGTTCTTCTGCTAATTGAAAGCGAAAGTCTTTCCGTGAGATATTTTCTCCTGTTGTGTTTTCATACAAATACAATACAATAAAAAACACTTGAAGTGGCCACCTTCTGGAACCTGATTTCACCGTATATTTTCGTGCCATTTAATCAGTGACATTGACGCCAAATTTAGTTTTATTATGAAACGATACAGTTTCAGGTAATTTCTTAGCAGATGTGTTTATGTCTTGTACTTAGTATAAGTACTTTTCTTATTTGGTTTGCTCTTATAAACTGTAAGTGTGCATCCATTGGATTGGTACAACAACGTTGAGAAACGTGCCATGCTGTCTTTTTTCAGTTTGCCAGTTTTCGGCAGCTCCCTCTTGTTTGCGCGTATTATTCCAACCAACGAAGTATTTTTAGGTTTTAATTTTAACGCTAAAGGAATACTTGTAAAAAAATTATCGGTTGTTACAGTTCTACCCTTCATGGTGTACGGTTCAAGAATTTTCATTACGACAAATTGGCTTAGAGGGGTTGATGCATTTCGAGCCTCGTCTTTTCCTAAATACGAACAGCCATTTACCACATATTTCGTCTCTACATTAGACGCCAGCCAAAATTTTATGCCAAATTTATGGGGTTTGTTTGGCATATACTGGGTAAATCTGCATCTGGCCTTCGTTGGAAGGCTCCCGGTTTGAAGCAATTTTGACTATTTTTTATAAATTTGTCCCAAACTGCTGAGACAAAGGCGAATTTGTCTGTTTGCAAACGTTGACTCCTCTAATTTCTTTTGTCGAAACGAATGTATCGCCGAATCTCAGTAAAATCACGTCTACTCATAGTATTGAAGAAAAATGATGGTCCCTACTTTTTGTTCCACAAATATTAAAGCCTCAAAGTATTTCCACCGTACGTCCCACGTGCATACAATATTGCAAGAAATGCCTTCAATTTTCCAGTTTTTCCCCAAAACTCGAGAGGCTTCCTACTCTGTACAAATTCGTATATGTTCCAAAATATGGTTGTCAATCAGTAATAGAAACGCGTTACATAGATTCC
Source organism: Glossina austeni (assembly GCA_000688735.1). Classification (NCBI taxonomy): domain Eukaryota; kingdom Metazoa; phylum Arthropoda; class Insecta; order Diptera; family Glossinidae; genus Glossina; species Glossina austeni. The sequence continues at coordinate 1,096,316 of KK502456.1, forward strand.
CGTTCATAATGCTTCTTTTTAGCATATGCCGTTGGCCCATGTACACCTTTGAAAGCACTATGAACTGGTAATCTACCAGCAACAACACCTCCTTCTTCAATTCTTGTCCAAATAGTTCCGTCTAAACCACGTTCAGTTTCATGATTTGGTACGTTACTTCCACCTTCGTCTTCAGAACTGGAAGGGAATCGCATGCATCGTCTCGTACGTTTATTTGGAATATTTTCGTAATCACTATCGCTTGACCGGTCTATATGCTCTTCATCAAGAATTTCCTCATCACTACTCTCGATAATAGCATTTTTATCATCACTGCCTTGTGGATCATTTTGTCTATCTAAAAATTCACCAGCGCTATCATATCATCTGAACATTCCAGAGATATGCTGGTTGCATTTCCTAAATATGCTAAAACTTTTCCTCCTTTTGACATTTTCGCGGACTGACGATCGCTATAAAAATAAGTTGAAACTAAGACACTTTCTTCGTATTAAGGCTCCTGACTAAAGAATATATTTTTGAATACTTCCATATCCACATAAATGTTTCTTACTTGTGTTACTGTGCCTTATACCTGTCCAGTCAACCAGGCGAAGTATACCAGTCACATGATGACTGGTACTGGTATAAATGTTAATATCAAAAAATATATTCGTTACTAATATATATAAAGTAAAATTAAATTCATAAAATGAATTCTCTACTTATAGCTATAAAAATCATAACATCATTTCGGAAAGCAAATGTTATATGTAATGGGAATTTTGAATTGCAATTGCACTACCAGTCACTTTGACTGGTCTGGTAAATCTAGTGTTAAGTCGATATCTCTGGCATTCTGCGGCAAGGTTTAGGTGTAGTTTGTGTATTTGCAATGAACAGTTAAGTTTTCTTAACAATAAATGCACCCTGGCCGCATCATCTTGTTTAGTCGCTTCTGCACCAAATAAATTTAAATTCGCCGATATTGGTACATGTCACGCCGGTAAGGAATGCGACGCTGTAATTTTTGGAGCTTGCAGGTGATAGTCTGATTGCTATGAAGCTTTTTCCCAGCGCCTGCATTGACAAATTATGCTCTTGTTGTTCCTGTTGAACTATAAGCATTTGCATTAGTACCAAATCCATTCCCATTCCCATTTATCTTTTCTTTTTTTTTTTTTTAATCGCTACTTTGCAAAAAAACGCTGTTGATTAATTTTTTCCACTCCGTCGCCACTGTTGCCCGTTGTTTGCGCCTTGACTTTCACTAATTATAATATATTAGGTTGGGGAAAAAGAAATCCATTATTTTTTCGGTAGATGGCTGCACTGGTAGATTTCTCGTAAAGTAACGATCAAACAATTTCAGATTTATGCTCGTTGGAAAGGTGACATTTCGCAGTCAAAAAAATTCTTTTGTTGTTTTTTGTTTGGTGCATTCAGTTGTGAGTTACAGCGTGTTAAAAATGGAAGTGAACAAAGAGAAAATTCGGTACATTTTACAGTTTTTCTTTGACAAAGGCGAAAATGCAAGCCAGGCGACTAAAATTGTGAAGGGTGTTTATGGTTCCGATACTGTAACAGTCAATTATGTGCAATTTTGGTTTCGTAGATCGCGTTCAGGAATTTTTGATGTTAAAGATGCACCTCGCACAGGTAGGCCGGTCGTCGAAAATGTCGATAAAATGGGAGAAATGATCGGTGTTAGCAGTCGTAACATCGCCCAGGAGCTAAAAATCGCACCCTAAAACAATTTTAAACCATTTACACAAAGCTGGATTCAAAAAGAAGCAAAAGAAGAAGAAGAAATAATGAATTTCTTTTTCCCCAACCTAATATAATATAATATATAATACAAAAAAATAATAACAAAAGCGATAAGCATAAAAAGAGTTGCCATCTAACGTAATCCATCTGTGGCGGTTATATAAGAAACTTTTTTCACTTTCAAACTTCTATATAATTGATTTAACCTCGTAAGTTCATTTTATTGAATTTTATATGACAAAGGTAAAAGTACGTGTTCGTAGCTTGAGTGCAAGAACCAAAGAGGAAAGGACGAACGACATATTAGTCTTTCGCTTATGATATTTAATGCACACTAACTTTATGGGAACTAAAGGACAACGAGCACGTAAATAAACTAAATAGGGATAGTGCGTGAATTCGACAGCGTAATGCATACCACAGTGGCCTATGAAGAAATTTTTGTACATTTTACAGCGATTTATATGAATATTAGCACAATTGCCACAAGCCAATCCAAAAACAACTGCGAAGAGGAACTTGCTCGCAATTTTGGCGCGTTCTTGGAACGCCGTTGACCATATTCCTTGTAACTGTGACTTAAATATTTGTCGCAGAAATGTTGAATGAGTAAGTGCGACATTTGGAAACAGTGAGCGTACTATTAAGCGAACATCACGCTCCTCAAGTAGCAATTCGTAGGTGATTTATTTGGATGCAATTCCATCATCCTTTCTACAAAGGCAATCCATGGGCCGTGGAATATGTCTAAGTCGCCCTGTCTCTTCCGTTGGTTAGGATCAAATGTAGCTTGAGCTCCTGCATCTTGAGCAATGCATCCTCAAATTTCGATTATTGGGAAATCGGTAATAATCCACAATAGTTTATGAGCTTGTGTGACCCGATTTATCAGGGAATTCAAACAAGGCATTTAAAGTTTGAACGTGGACTTGTTTGTTTGTGTTACTGCTGCCGCTTAACTACATTACTTTTATTGTATTTTCGCTTCGTCGGCAACTTCTTCTTTATATTGTTTTTCATACCAGGGACCATTAAAGCTTATACACCATTAGAGTCCTTGATTGCATCTCTCCTCTCTTAAACTCTTCTGTCAATTTAGTTTTTATGTCATATAATGATGATATGTAGAGATTGCAGAGATTGTAGGGATGAAATTAATTATTGCCAAATAATACCAATAATGCATTTAATTAGCCAAATACATAAACAACACAGGGATGTTAATGTTTTGTGCTAAGATCAAAGCTATCTGTGTTAGTAAATGGTATGCACATTACAAACAAATTGTCCTCATATTGTAGGACAATTACCAGATTCTCGTATGACTTCGGTAAGTTGACGAGCAATATAATAATAAGAAGCTAATCTTCTTGCAAAATCAGTCCTATTTCGGTAAAATTACCGATGCATTGTTGTACACATCCATCTTCGTGCGTATGCATACCGACCGATATGTTGTCTAAATAGTGTAATTTTTTGTATTAGTCTGTAGGCTTCGATAGACGGTTTTCACTGTTTTATAGGGCAAGTTTGCGGGAATGAAACGTTGAAAGTTTTTCCGGCACCGGCTTTCTCATCCAAACTTTCGATCGCTCCGTTTGGGCTTCGAAATATTTTGCAAATGTTATGACCTATAATTCGGGACGCGTCATACGCCACATACTTCATATCCATGAACTGATTTTAATTTTTCTTATTCCGCAAAAAATTATTTTATACCCGTTCGTACCTCCGTGTATCGCGTTCCTTCTAACCTTTATAATGTAATGTTTTTATATTATAATTAAAGTTCAATGAAGAATTGAATAAAATATAAAAAAGTCAGCTCAACAAAAGCTAACGTAGTCGTAGAACATTTTCGCTGGAATTAATAAAATGAGATCTATTTGATGACATTATCGTGACACTCTTGGATAGGTCGTGACTTCGACGATATTTTGTCGACGATATTGAGTCTGAAGCATAAAATTTTGAAAAATGAAATTTCTTATGTTGTATGTATGTATGTATTATATCTCATTGGATGACATTAAAGGGTCGAGAATGATTTCGACCGTAGTATTGTATAACTGACGATACGATCGAAAAGCAGGCCGCCTTACGCAGTCTAATAAAATTTGTGCAATCAAATCGAAATTCTTTAAACGCAATGTTTTGCTTTACGTATTGTATTTTCAAATATTTCCTCTGAATATGAAATTGAATTGAATTTTGCCTTAAGTTTATGTTTGAAGCGAAAGTTTAAAGCCTTTTAACAAATTTTTATTAACATGTGTTATTACTTTTTCGCATTATTCAACATATTTCCCATACGATGTAAAGTATTAAATAAAGATTCATTATAGGACCTTTACATGCTTATATTGTAGACCTTGTACACGTTATATTAGATAGTAAATTAGATAGTAAATTAAATCATAAGGAATGTATAATTTTAAAATATTGCTCAAGTTAACCGAAATTTTAAATACTTCGCTTCAATTTACAAAATAAAATCCAAGAAATGTATAGTAATTTTTTTCATATTAAAAATAGTTTAAGCCACTGTGTAAATGACTATAATAAAGCATATCAAAAATATTATGAAATAAATTTTACAAAACCGCAAGAGAGATTTTCATTATTTGCAGGCATATTAACGTCAATAGATTTTAAAGGCACGGATCGTTCGAACGTTCTTGTAACCGTTACTATATATAAATATTTTTAAAAAATATTAGAAAATGGCCACACCACAGTCATCTAGGATTTAAGAGGCCCTTCGGCCCATAGATTAGCTGATGCCGATTTAAATGTTAAAAAAAAAAAATAAAAATAAAAAAAATCAATCAATTTGCACGCCTATAGGTAACGCCACACGTAGGAGTGAAAGAAAAAGAAAATATTTATTTTACTGAAATAAGAGGCAAAACATTCTATTGATGAAATAATGCCTTGAACAGTTTACGATCAATCCACGCCTTTGCTACTTCTTCTAAATCTCCAAAATTTGATTCGTAATACAAAATGATGTCTGACGATCAGATGTAAATAAACCGGTCAGCATTACGCAAACAATTTTAAATTCACGCATGTTGTTTAACCGTTTGAGTCCCAGACGCTTTTCAAAAAACATTGTCGAAGATCGCGGGTTTTGTGTCGAGAAAAACGAGACAGTTTTGAAAAAAACTACATAAAGACATAAAATCTAAACAGCGCGATCGCGCTGCTTGGGATTCTTCGACAATTTTTTTTCAAAACTGTCTGGGTTTTCTCGACATAAAATTTGAACAGCGCGATCGCGTTGTTTGTTACTCAAACGATTGAAGCGAGAAGACCGCGACTGTAAAAGTGACGAGGCAAAGGAAATATACGCCCCCAATCCCGCTACAGTATTAAAACTATATTCGAAATACTTACTAAGATCATATCGAATGAAATGGAATGCAACAAATTTGCTTTAAATTTCAAGAGCAAATCGCTTAAAAGTGCAACGAAAGATTTCATATAATTTACACATAAATAGTTGATCAGTGATGCCAAATCTCATTCCGAGCAACTCTGTTGATTGTTGAAGTCTCAGTGCCGTTTTTCTTTCACGTTCAAGTTGCTCATTCAATAAAATGTGTGTAGGGGAAAAAAACTTACATCAAAGATTTCCAAAATTTATATATAATTGAAATGCTTTAAGAATTTCAGTGAAAACCTACCTTAGCGGGTGTAAAGACATTTTTCTTAATGAAAAAACAAATGAAAAGAAAATAGCCGGGATAGGCCGACTATCGAATACCCTACACCACATTGTGTAACACATGGAACACAAAAATTATACTCCGAACTATGAACTATGAATTTATTATTATGGAACTGCATATTAAAAATTAGACCTCTTTGCAAACAAAGGGCTTACTTTGCATAAGAGGTTCAAAAATTGAGCTACGTCAATCAATTTTTATATCAAATTACTACTATGGGCCAATTTTCAACATAACATATTAAAATTTATACTTTTCCACACTATGAAAGATCGTGAATATCGTGAAAATCCTTGTTTAGGATAGGACCCAAAATATAAGCCGACATGATTCAAAATTTTAACTTGAATAACTTTATTATCTGATTGCCGGAAGGCTATCACTTACCCACCAGACGGACAGACAGGCTTAGATCGATTCCGAGTCATTTCCTAAATCGCTCGGTATAATAAAAAATGGATGTATCTGAAGCACTTCTGCATGTTATATACGTTCGCACAACTTAATACACCCTGTACCACAAGTACTGTACGGTATAAAAAGAAATTAGATAGTAGATAAGTTCCTTAATGTAAAATTCTATTACGCTATTTAATTTTATATAAATTCACTTATTTTATGATATCTTTTTACCCCCAAGTTACGTGCTATGGTGAATATCAACTCAAAAAGGAATTTCGATATAGCGCGAAGTCTGTCTCTTTAAAAATACTTTGAACATTATTTCGACTGGCCGTATGTTGATTCAAAGTGACTGCACGACCTGGCCGCAAAATTATTGATGAATTTTTGTTAATTAGTTTAGTGGAACCGCAATTGAAGCAAACAATTAATTACCAAAAGAAATAAAAGAAGAAGAAGAAGGTATATAATTTATTTATTTATCGAAACAAAACAAAAACATGCAGTTGATAACTAATTAAAATTGAAGAAAACGGATATTACGTATAGAATGGTATCTTTTACTGACTATCGCGTTTTTATCCGCCCCCGCAATTTGTCAGTTGATGCGGACTTTTTTACTTCTTACTTTAATAAAAAATCTTATAATGGTTTAAAGCGAAAGTATTTGTGTCCCTTAACTTTTCAATCACTAACAGATGGCTCTTATCATTTTTGAATGTGTTTTTAAATAAAAAAGTCGAAACATAATTCACACAAAGGTAGCATTGTTGCATGACGCGCGAAAAAAGCAGATGTATTCATCTTTCTTTTAAACGGTTTATCTACCAGAGAAAATATTGTTTTCTCTTTTTCCTGCAGGCAATATCTTTTATTCCATTCTATTTGCATTTAATTGCGCCTTACATTTTCATTTCATTTGTTTCATTTGTGCAACCGTCAAATTATTGAAATAAAAAAAGCTAGTTTGTCTATTTTAAAATTGTTTCATTTCTTGTTAGATATGGTTAATGGGCTTGTGCATAAAACCTCTCTCAACTATTATTGCATCAATTATGATCAAAATACAATCCACAAGCGGCAACATGCATGGCAACTTACTGGTTATCGGCAGATATTTATCAAAATCCGCCAATACTAGAACAAGTTTCAAGATTTTATATAACCAAGACTTTATACAACCAAAGAACAACAAATGGGAAATTGAGCAAGTGCGTGCTAAACATGGGTTACCTTACGAAGATCGTAGGTGCATATGATAAACACATGCGTATTTAAATGGATACTTTCCTGAAAATGATTTTTTTTTCCACTTGCAGTTTCGTTCGCAAACGCAAGGTTGGCGGCTTTAAAGAAGAACTCGCTTCTGCGTTTATTTCCAGAATAAATTCGTGGATTAACAATTTTATACTACACTAAATAGCGATAATTGAGGGAATATTTTGAAAATTAACAAAAACTTGATGAGATACACACCCAATTGAGGAAAGTGTAAATAACCATTTAAGCGATTCAATTCTTCTTCTTCTTCTTCTGGAATTTAGCAAATTAAGGACACTGTGGTGAGTTGAAACTCATTTCGAATTATGCATTAGAAGAGTTTGCGATCAAAGCGAATTTGAGTGTAACCACGACACAAAATCTTGACAATGTTTGTTTAAATATATCTTTAAAAAGCAGTGTTTCAAGTAGTTTCATATCTTCTTCCTCTTTTTTCAATATGTAACTTAACGCCGCTAATGTGGAATTTAAAGCAGCTAATGCGGAACTTAAAGCCACTAGTGTGGAACTTAAAGCCGCAAATGTGGAACTCACCGCCGCTTTTGTGGAAACCACCGCCGCTTTTGTGGAACTCAGCCGCTTTTGTGGCATCCCCAGCCGCTTTTGTGAAATCCACAGAAATACGAATTTGTATTTGTTTTTATACAATAATACAAAAGCAAAAGTGACAATCGTCAGCTTTATTTTCTTATTTTAACAATCCCTTACGATTTGTTATGAAAAAAAAGTATGCTCGGATGTATGCAAGTGTGCAAGATAAAGATTTTTCGGGGACAAGTGGATGTTATTTCATCTCTTTTTCAGGCTGAAGATTTTGCTAAAACCTATCGTAAATTACGAACCTGTACAGTCTAATTAAGGCAATTAATTGCTCTTTACGCTTACTTGTATAACTTTTTGTTATTGGACTTGGATGGTAGCTGATGAGATTTTTGAATAACTGTCATATAGACATAAATGTGCAGATATGAAATTTGAGTTTTTAAGAAAAACATTTCGCTCATAAACTAAGCATTTGCAGGGGGAATTTCAACACTAACTAAACAAAAGTGGCTAAACGATCGGTAATACGATTCGGTAATACTGGTAACACTTTTTACATAATATATTTTTTACTTGTAACACCATTCGATCTTTAAAATACTCTATTTCCCAACTAATGATTTATTGAACGCCCTGTTGATAAGTATACGAGCAGAAGAGAATGTAGCGGGAATTAATTTTTGTGGCTTATACATGATAAACATGGATGTGCCGATATTGACGGATACCGAGTCAGAAACGAGTACGGAGCAGCCCGATAATAAAACTCTTAAAACCTACAGTTTCTTCCAGATTGAGGCAAGGGATCATTGTAAGTAACTACTGCGCTGAACTAACTAATCCACTGAACAATAGCTTACAATTGTTCGTTTCAGTAGAGGATAATATAGATGAAGATTCGAAATACGAAGAGTAAGTATTCAATACAGTATTCAATACAGTATTTTATTAGAAAAAGTTTAATTGCTTTTTGTTTTGTTTTTATAAGTTATGAACTTCGTTTGCATGCAATGATAAGACAATGGAAAGCGATATATTTTGAAGCATATGAACACATGAAAAGATCGCAAGAAAACAATCTAATAATAGATAGGAATATTTTATCTGCTAATCAATTGGCATATTTGCAAAATGCCCCGTCTCCACAGGTCTTCTTCCGGGATGCCTTGGATTTCCGCAGAAAATTTTACTTGTTTAAGGAGACGAAATATGCCGAAATTAAGGATATGCTGGACAATCTTAGAGATTTATGCGAACAACGACTATGTTTGATTATGGCCAATGAAATTTCCGATAATCTTGCCAATACTAAAAAAAATGCGAAAAAATAAGCTGAAATAACGATTTACTAATAAGAAACTAAACAGATGAGAGAGATAATAAATCAATGAGACATACATGTTTTACAATTAATTGAAGTAGATTCCAAAAACCTTTCTACTCTTTGCCCCAAGCAGCTAAGTATTTCATTAAATCAGTGACCCCATCAAAATCTGTACGGCTAGTGGGCGGCCTATCACTTGTTAGCTTGGGGAGACCCTGACCCATTTTCATGCGAAACTCCTCCATCTATTTATCAACACATAAACCGACAAGTAACTAAATAAAGAGCTTTTACATGTCTGATTTACTTACATTTTTAGCTCCCGACAATTTCCAAACCCCGAAACAAAATGCGCCCGTTCCTATAACAGCATACAAAGTGCCCAAACCCAATGCTTTCATTGCTAAAGCAGATCCTTCGTCTAATAAGAGGACGGTTTTTCGGCCACCTTGCTGTATTAATTTACTCTCACTCGCTTTGGCTTTGCCCAACGTACGGGAAAAACCAAATAAAGCCGATATACCACCAACTAATCCCAAAAAAACCACAGCTGCAATTTGCGTAATTTATCGTTATCTCAATCTTTTATCAAAATGAAATAATTTCTTGTCTACTACCTTCAATTTTATATTTTTTTCTTATGTCTAGAGATGCATTGGGTTCACTCATCTTTGTGCTGTAATCAAGTAGCCTTTTTTTCTTTGTTCTTTACTTCATTGCTTATTTACATTTCTTTCGACAGTGCTGCCAGCATAGAAAGACTTTGTTATCACAAAGAAGTTTTTAATTAATCTGATCTGTTCCTCCGTCCGATTGTGCTCTATCTGCAAAAATCATTACGAATCCAAAGTCTTACTTACAAAAATTAGTTTGCGTTCAAAGTTCTTTTTTTAGCTGTGGCCAGACTCAGTTTAAACATCAGTAAAATTTTTTTACAGCGTTTAAATCGCTTTAAAATTTTTCCCTATTAAAAGCGGAACAATTCAGAAAACTTGAAAAAAATAATTTTGTAAAATAAAGAATTCGCTCAAAGCTAACAACAAAGCACACCTGTAAGGCGGGGCTTTTATATATGACTTTTGGATCCGTACAATTTAGTTTTCAGATGCAATAGTGATATTTTCCAATAAAAGCGGCTACATACTGATTAATAATAATAGTTTACTGAAGGCTTTTCATTCTAACATGAGCTCGTTGTAGATGTAAGAAGATTTTTATGTTATATTTTTCTATTCGAGACCCATGTTGGATATAACATTTTTTTTTGTTATCCAACTAAATCAAACAGTACGTTCAATGCGTTTCCCTTAAATCAGCTGTGTTTTTGTTTATCTTAGAACAATTGTTTAAAGTTAAAATTTGGTAAAGATTGCAAAATGTCGAGAACAATTTTAACTGCGTTCCGCAATTTTCATTGCAATATTAAGAATGTCAACAGAATAACTTGCAGGTTAGTTTGTTATCTGGTTATATTATTTGTAATAAAATTGGATATTTATACATTTAACAGCATTACAAGTTTTCGGCAGAACTTTACATCAAATGATTGGAAATCTTCCATGCTGTCTAAAAATGATCTTTTGAAGTCATGTAACTATCCACAAGTATTGAGCAGGTCGATGTTTATACAAACTCAAGATACTCCAAATCCTGATAGTTTGAAATTTATGCCAGGGGTAGATGTGTTGGGCAAAGGCAATACATATGATTTTCCATCAGTCTCAGCTGCGCATTGCAGTCCTTTAGGTAAGTAGATCGGAAAATAAGTGAGTCAATGGGCCTATTGAAAAAACTTGTTCACATTTTATCTCCAGCGAAACTGTTATTTCGTATTGAAGGCGTGCGTTCGGTTTTCTTTGGTGCAGACTTTATAACTATTTCCAAAAATGAAGATGCCGAATGGGGTATCATAAAAGCCGAGGTGTTTGCTATTATTATGGATTTCTTTGCTAGTGGTTTACCCATTTTGAATGAAGCTACACCGAATTCCGATACGCAAATCAATGAAGATGACGATGAAATTGTTATGATGATTAAGGAACTCTTAGATAGCCGCATACGGCCTACAGTGCAAGAGGATGGCGGTGATATTATATTTATGGGCTATGAAGAGGGAGTAGTGAAGCTGAAAATGCAAGGTTCCTGTTCCTCATGTCCCAGTTCAATAGTTACATTGAAAAACGGTGTGCAAAATATGTTACAGTTTTACATACCGGAGGTTCAAGCAGTAGAGCAAGTTTACGACGAGGTCGACAAAGTAGTTTTGTCAGAATTCGACAAGTTGGAAAAGAAAATGAAATTAAAAGAACAAGCGCCGGAAAATGAAGCAACACCGCCAAATATTCAAGTGAAGAAATCGTAAATGAATCTAATTGGTTTTTAAAAGTTTGTGTAATCTGTTTAATTTTACATAATTTAAGTAATATTTATTTTGCGAGTGCGATCTCTTTCAAATTATCTAAAGCTTTAGGTAACGTCCCTGTTGCAAGCTATTTTAATAAATAACGACGCTGTAACGTGAAAGCAAACCTATTTTTTAATGACGTCAGCTGTAGTAGATAACCTGGCCAAGACCATACTTCTTAACAGGCTTCTTCATGCATCTACAGTCAATGCAATATTCCATCCCGTTTTATTTTAGGACCGGGGGTTTTCTTTATTACTTATATTTTAAGCAACAGCGAAAACTAGTATTTCGATCTTACATAATTCCATTAACCAAATTTTATGATCAATAGAATTATGAAAGTTATGGATAAGTTGATCCATAACAAATTAGAATCTCAAAAGTAGTTGTTTTGGTAACAAAGCTACGGTGGAAATTTTGGAGAGTTCTTGGACCAATACGACGATGGAGAAAAAAGCTATAATTTCGCAGCGTGCATCTAAAGAGTGAAGCCCTTAGCCATTGGTGCTAAAAATTTCGCACCCGGCAAGTAGTTAATGTTTATTATATATTAATTTAATGTAATTGAACCGAAATAGCTGACCAAAAGTATAATATATAAGGAATAAATTAAAGTCTATGAAATATTAAATCCCATACAGAATTGTATGCTAACGGCAACCCTGCTGAATAAAAATACATAAAAATTGTTGTTGGTTTTTACTTCCACATGGATCAAGTCTTGTTGTGTTTTGTAATATTTATGTAGTTATAATAATAATATTTAATTGTAAAATAAATCTTAAATAAAGTAAGCATTAATAACCGTACAAGTGGGATTACTTTAAGTAATCCAGTTAAGTTATTTAACTTTTAGAGAAATTAGAATCTCATCATAAATTTCAAAATTCGCCTTCGACATCTTCGATAAAAAAAAAAAGAGCAAAATTAAATTAAATGTTAACAATATTGTTACGCCATACAGTCGTTAATGTGCGACATAGATCTACGATTTCTTTAAATTATGGCCAAAGTATATTAGTGCGTAAATTTTTGTGTACTTCAGTGCAGAGACAAGCTCATTTGCCGCAATTATCACCATATGATGTAAGTCTGTTCGCGCCGATCTCGATCGTGAATGTTTTGATATTGGAGTATGTTTATTTTGTTATTTAATTACATTGTCAAGGTCAATTTGATTTTAAGAGAAAATGAGTTCATGTATACATTTACTGAGGAGCAAAGCTGCTCGGTGCATGGATATGAATCAAATCAATTAGGTTCTAATAGACCATGTGAAGATACCCGCACAGAAGCTACTTTTATACATAAAAATGGTATTTTTTTATTGTCTACAATGCAATGAATATTTATATGATTTGATATTATTGTTGCAGCTTTTATATGCGGCATTTTTGACGGTCATGGTGGTCCAGCTTGTTCCCAAGTTGTATCTAAACGCTTATTACGTTATATAGCTGCCAGTGTAATTGATCGAAAGATATTAAAAGAACAAATCAAACAAAAATGTAACAGTCAATCATTTCTTAAGTGCCATAATGATAAGGTCCGATCATAATATATAGTTATTCAGAAGTTAATGATTGTGTTTTTTCAGGTGGATTTTGTTAAAGAAATTAAAGATCTTTATGAAGAAAGTTTTAGTAAATTCGTAAAAAAAATTTCTAGTCAAGGTCAAAATGAACGCTCTAAGGAAATACAAAATGCTTTTCTTTCTTTGGATAAAGATTTATCGGAGGAAGCTTTACGTCATACAAATATACGTACGATGTCGGTCGCTATGTCCGGTAAAGTTTATAAGTGCTTATCATTTAAATTGCTTTGATAAGTTACGTAATGTCTAACATAGGTGCTGTGGCTTGTGTTGCCCACGTGGAAGGTATCGATTTGCACGTAGCGAACACCGGTGATTGTACCGCTGTATTGGGCACTCAAAACACAGAAACTGGTCAATGGCTTTCAAAAAAACTTACGGTTGAGCACAATACCGACAATCAGCGCGAAGTAAGGCGCATATTATCTGAACATCCCAAAGAAGAACACGATACTGCCATACGTAATGATCGTTTGTTGGGCCAATTAGCACCTCTGCACCTCTGCCTTAGGAGACTTTCGTTATAAATGGTCCAATACCACTATGGAAAAATATGTTGTACCTGTTTACGGTGAGGCGTCAATACCGCAGCATTACTATACACCGCCATACTTAACAGCTGAACCGGAAGTTGAGCATCATAAATTAACGCCCAATGATAAATTCTTAGTTATAGCCAGCGATGGACTGTGGGATTTTTTGACACCTTCACAAGTTGTGGGTTTGGTTGGCGAACATCTAAGTTCAAAGCGAATTCTAGAACCAGTCAAGATACCGTCCGGAGATGTGTCATTACAATCGATAGCTGATTTGTTGGCGCAAAGGAAGTATGTTTTCAATCTAGGGTTCCATCTTCAAGAGATTTAAAATTCGATTAATGAAAGGAAACTTTTCATTTACTACATATTACCATTTTTCAGAGCTGGACTCACAACGAAGCCATTGGATCAGAATTCCGCAACTCACTTAATTCGCTATGCTCTGGGTTCCACCGATTACGGCATTGAACATTCAAAAATCTCCTATTATCTCTCGCTACCTCAGGATGTTGTGCGTCTTTACCGGGATGACATGACCATCACAGTGATTTACTTTAATAGTGATTGTATTTCCAGTCTAAAAGATACCGGAACATCTTAATTTTGATAACATTTCGCTACTAACGCAGATTATTTATTCTATTTTAATTTTCTTTTGTGTAAATAGTTTGTTCACACTTCTTTTCTTTAAACGTTTTTGGTAGCTGCTGATGAACTGATTGATTTCGTTCCTTCTCTTAGTTTTAGAAATTACTATTTACCGTTTACTATACATTTTTTTTTTTTTTAAAACATCTGTTCCTGTTAAGAAATGTATGAAACAAATCTTAGTTCAAATCTCTGCAAATGTAAAAACAATTGCCAAAAATATTGTTAAAATAAATTGATTTACTCTTCCAGATAATAATTTTTTTTTTTCAACTATTTATTAATTAAAAATTTTCTTTCAATTCTCTCAATTTTACGTTTTTATTCTTTTAATTGCTGTTGCACTTTTTACACTTTTTGTGTTTTTATGTTTTTTTGTAAAGAAATTTTTGAAATCATAAGAAAGCAAAGTAACAATCTGCGTGTCTTCTAGAAAAAAAACAAAAAAAATTGTAAGCCAGTGTCGACATTGTCGAGTTTTATAAGTTTTTTTTTTTTACTTCTTATCGGATAGCATTACAATGGGATTCTGTATCCAAAGCAAGTGAAATCAAGTGAAATTTATTCAGAGTTCTGCCGCTCTTGCTGACTTCATATCTCTTCGTTTAATTTGTAGCTACTGCTTCAATTGCGTCTTTTCTGTTTTAGAGCAAAATCTTCAAAGATATAATTTATTGTATGCTGAGCAGAATATTGGTTACGCTGAGACAATTAGATTCGGTAAGATGTACGGAACGTTAAAACTTCTAATTAGCGATATATTTTCTGACCGTAAACAATTTGATCGAACTGATCGTTGTTTCTTTTTTTGTTCTGTTTCTCTAGCATTCTCATTCTTTGTCTTTTTGCTATCAAGGCGTCCTGCAAACTGATCATTAACTAATCGTAGCAATTAGCATTAATGCTTTTACCCAATTGCCGAAGCGATCATAAAGCAATGGCAAATTTTTGTTTCTTCCAAAATTTGCTTTCTGAAATAATTCATCTTCGCAGTTGATTTTCGTGGATTATCTGGATCAGTCCATCATTGTCTGTGCACAGTTATTTAAAGAAAATTTGTATTTTTCCTTGCCGTTTACAATGCGATAGATAAAACTTTCCCCATATTCCATATTATTTCGATAACTTCGATGCCTTTAATAAAAATACACATGATGATGATGATGATGATGATGATAAACACATACGCATTACAGTTTTTATAGCCTCCACCACTAGTGGCGCAAGGGTATATTAAATTTGTGCGGATGTATGCAACACTCATATGGAATGAAAGTACTTGAGATAGATTTCGGTTGATTCAAAATCATTTTCTGAATCGATTTAAGCTTGTCTGTCCGTTTGTGGGTCTTGTTTTCCTGCGTTCAAGGCCGCGGGTTTTGAGACATTTTCATAAAATTTGATACACTGATGTGTTGTGGCCCAAGGACGAACATTATTAAAAATGGTTCGAATCAATCACTTTCTATATAACGCCTTATATTGAAATGTCGAGATATTTTAATAACTGTAGGTTATTTAATGGTGGGCCGTGCCCCTCTTATGACTTGTTTTAGAGTAAAGGAAAAAAAAATTGAACACTAGCAAAACGGACTATCAGTTCTATTGTTTGCAAAGAAAATCAGATACTGAGTCTACTACTTTTAATAAAGTACGTGCGACAATTTTTTTATCCGATTTTCAAAAAATACTATACTCTTCCCTGAAACATTTTTTTTTTAATTCGAATTTTTTAACGCTATCTTACAGAAATTAATGTATACAACAACAAAATACAGTTGGGGAAATACTGTGATCATAAGTCGGTCGGCTTATATCCACACGTGTGCTTGTGATTTGGGCTACTACGGGGAATATCCGAATTTTATTCTCGTTCTTCATTTGAATCAAAGCCAGACGGTTGTGCCGGACATGTCTTGCTTGCATACTGATGATAACATATTTTGGTCTACTCTGTAATAAAAGTGCACGCTTGCAAAATGGGTTTTTATTCCTAATTTCAATTTCAAATTTTATTTGTTGTACTTATGGACTGAACTATCATTGTGGACTTTGTAACTTTTTTTTCTAATAAAAATTAATTGGTTTTGTTTTATAAGTTTGTGATGTGGATTTCATTATTACTTTCTTTGCAAGACTTTTTGGGAAAATATTTAGAGTTTTTGGATTTTGCACGAGTTTTTAAGTTGTTGAACATATCCCCAAATTTGCCTATACGCTACACGTATTTTTTTGCACGATTTTTTTTGCAAGCAAAAAAAGAAGTTGGCTATAACACATTGAATTGGTTATACCGTTCTTTTGGCTGATTCCAAGATGTCCATAGAATTCTTTTTTCTGAGTGCGATTCTTTTAATAAAGGAAACGTTTAAGCAGTCGCAAAGAAGATTTTTTGTTGTAAGAATTTGTCAACAATTGTAGATTGGAGAAGAATTTTTCTCAAGTATCCGTTGGCTTGTTGGAATTGTATGGCCCGGACGGATTCTTGCAATTGTTTTGATCTTGATTTTGTTAATTAGGATCTGGCAGTTGCAAACAAGTCTCGATTGGATCCTTTCAATATATCTCCCTTTTTATTTTAAAACAATATAAAAAAACGGTAATCATACCTTTCAGGTTTTCAATTAACTAACGATTTTTAACTTAAATTCAAAGAGTTTTCAATCACGATTGCAAAAGTTGTGCAGTATTTTTTTACATTAGACTACAATCAAAAAACGTAACGCCTATTAAAAGAAACGTCTCCGGTGTTCGCAAATAATGAATTAAAATTTACGTGAGCGCCATTGTGCTAATGTAATGTACTAATGTAATTGAATCCTAAGTAAAAAATAAATTAAATATATAATAGTTTAAAGGAGTTTCATAATTAATATCATTGCGAAATATATTGCAGTTTTGTTTACAAAACCATTGCATATTTATGGGCTTCGCACGCTACACCTTGCATAGAAATGGAAGTTTTCTTTTGTAATATAAAAACGGTAACTTCTGTTTCTCTGTTCTGTTTTTTTATTGCGCGTTCGGTTGGCAAAAAATCAGTGTACTTATTAGGCTGTATACCGTTTCTGATACGGGGGATATTAAGTTTGGGCAGACGTATACAGCACCCGGTGGGACCTAAATTAGGCTCGCCTTTTACTATACCTTTCGATTCAGAATCACTTTCTTAGACGATGCAAGCTTGTCTGTCCGTTTGTCCATTTTGTATTTTTATATTTAATCTATAGGTCAATTTTTGACATATTTCGATGACGTGTTTTGGCTCAAGGACGAACGTCATTGAAAATGGTTCGGATCGGACCGCTTTTTCGACCACTCGCCATTATAACGCTTTATTTTGATAACCTAGAACTTATCAAATTTCGAGACGAAAATCGCTTAGTAACAGTATTACAGCATACTAAATTGATGTAAAAACTTTGGACGGAACAAGGTAATGTTTTGAACCCATTGCCATATCACCGTTGCAGACCAGAAAATGAATCTTCATATGGTAGACATTTAATTTTCAATATTTCTTGATGAAAATTCATTCATAATAATAATTTCACATAAAAATTATCGTTACCGAATTGGGAGAACTTAGGTCTATTTGTGCGATCCTAACCCATACAAGAGTTGTAATGAAAAATAAGCCTTTATATACCAAAGAGATCTGATTTTTAACAATTTATGATTTCATGATGCATCAAGTCTTTAGTCAATCAGCCATAGATGATTTCGATTACATAAATCTATCTTTTAGGCCGTTCCTGATATAGGAGCTCTCATGAAAGCAGACGCATCTATGGCGACAAAGCTTAATTTGTAGTGTTATGACTCAAACGAATGGAAAATAATAAAATCTTTGACAAGTAAATTAAATTTTCTAATTTTAGACCAAGTTTGGCGTTTGAGTATCCCCCAGTATGGGGTCTTTTACGAAAATTATGCACTTGCATTAAAATAATGTAAACTTTTTAGTATATTATTAATGAAGCGAAGTAGTGTA
This sequence comes from Glossina austeni, assembly GCA_000688735.1. Taxonomy (NCBI): domain Eukaryota; kingdom Metazoa; phylum Arthropoda; class Insecta; order Diptera; family Glossinidae; genus Glossina; species Glossina austeni. Next base: position 1,114,531 of record KK502456.1, read on the forward strand.
GGATCGATTCGATGGTACGCCTCGCTCGACTGTAGCACTCTTGCTTGTTTTTGTTACACAAAGGGGGACGTATCTCAAGTCCTTCTACATATTTCTTAGATCCGCAAATGCTTACGGTGCCTTTAGCGCGTTTGATGCAAGGTATAATTATAATGAGAATGGTTTGGATGATTTTTGTAGAATTATCCAAAATGATCAAAAAAATGTATATTTAAATGAATGAAAGTCGATTAAAGACAGACTTCATATTAAAGCAAAGTTTATTAATTTAAAGAATTTTAATCCGAATACTCTTGATACAAATGTCGCTATGTATTGAAGATGGCATCAGTTTGTTACCAAACCAAATATTCGTAAATATTCGTAAATAATTGCTATTCATATTTAATACCGAGCCTTGTGCATCACAGAGAATACTTTGGCATTAACTCGTAAATATTTCACCAAACACGGTCCTTCACTTCCTTTTCATAATTGGTTTCAGTAGTCGGGTAAAGCAATTGTAAATGCGTTTTGTATATTTAACGAGTGGCCAATTTTAATCACACCGGCACACACACCCACACTTACAATCCGATAACTTTTTGAAGCTATTTCTTTTCCTTTTTCTGTTTTTTTTTTTTTTTTTTTTTTTTTTTTTTTGAATAAAATAATAAAATAGGATTTGTTGAAAATGTCCTTTTGGTCCTAAAAACTTGGACACTTTTAAGCATGGAAATATTTACGATTTTTAATACCTTCCAAAATACCAATACACGATTCGCATCTAATTCCATAGTTGATCAAAACTTTAGATATGCTTAAGCTCGATTCCATAATAAGATAAGTTAGGACGAATGGACTGCCACATAAGGAAATTGGGCTAAGTTTACTTATCAACTCACATATAAAATAATGAATTGTCGAAAACCGATTCCATCCATATATTTTTTACATTTAATGAACTGACTGAAAATACGTTTACGTATGTTTAAGATTGAAGAAAACGTCGCTGTGTGGACACCTAGACGTTGCTATTTTCAAGATTGCAATTCTATTCCAAAAATAATATCATGTTTTATAAACGGCATGCTTGACATGTAGGTTACACATGATTAATAGAAATTCACTTTGAATCATGACATGGCATAAAACTTTATCCCAGTTGAGCGGTGGTCGGACATGGAAGAGAGAATATCTTTCATATGCCAATCCGTAATAGAATTGAATCAGGAGGATATGAAAAGCATAGTATTAGTGCAAATAATTTTCATTGCTTTGACTTTCAAAATCCGCGATGAATGATCCTAAATGAGAAGTTTAATTAACTGAAAATTTGTAATTGAAAAATTACAAAAAAAAAAAAAAAAAATAATAAATAAATAAAAATATATATAGTATTGATGATTAAAACACACTTACATTCTTCACATCAGCAATTGATTTTATTTTGTGAATTTTGCGGTAATTAAGCAAAGTTTGTTATCAGCTATTTGTTGGGGAAATAAGCTAAATGCCTACCTAGTCCGTTAAAATCAAACAAAGCCACTGATTCGATATCTCGGTTCCACTTATTTATGTACAAACATTTATTCATTAAAACAATATAATATTTATCTCAACATAATTAATTGCCATAATTAATTTATTTATAAAACAAAAGACATCTTTTCTGCAGTCTCTAGGACCTTTATCTCGCGATGGGAGTAATCTTTGTTTTCGTGTCACTCTTATTTAGAAACCTTAGAATTCATGAAACTGTATAATAGCTTCATTTTAATGTAACGTTGTTGTTGTTATTGTTGTTGGTAATATTATTGTTATTGCTATTATTATTATTATGTTGGTGTAGCTGGGCATTTTTTTGAGCATGTTCAGCCTCGCGTCTTAACACGCAATTAAGAAATTCCACTTGTATCGAAGTTATTTCTTCAGGTGGGAAACGTTGAACTTTCTTCTTAAGAAAATCAAAAAATAAATCGCACTCCTCACGTTGATGTGCGCAATAAGCTGATGCAAAATTCGCTATAGACGACACTGGTGTCGATGGAAAGTTAATAAGGGGTGCTTGGGTAAACGACGAATCGGCTTGATTCTCAGATTTTGCGACGGCGGTGGTGGTGTTGGCTGCAGCTGGGGAGGGCGTTAGTTCTGGCAATGAATGTAAATGCACTGTCGATGAGGCTATAGTGACACAGGACGCGCTTGTGTCCAAGGTAGAAGAAGTAGAGGGAGTTAATGAGGCAGTTGATGAGCTAACAATAGGTAGATTTTTAAGTTTTATAGTGCCACTTGCTCCGATAACACTACTTGCACTACTTGAATATTGAGAACGAGGTGTAGGATTTATTGTACTTATACAAAAATCATTGGCATCGATATATTGAAATTTAGTGTCATCCGAATTAGCTGAATTACCTCCGCCTGTTCCACCTATAATAGTCTCGCAATCAACACTCGGAGCATTTCCAGCTTCTTCATACAAGCATACTTCTTCGTAGTCTACTTCTCCACCGTTTGGCCCATCGTCATCTAACGAATTGTGTTGCTCGTGTTTGACAATTTCGACGCAACCTTCCATGCTGTTTGTGTCATGATTCAATTCATTATGGGACACATGGGACATGTTTGGGTCTTCATGTGTTACATCGTTGTCATGTGTTACATCTTCATAGGCAGTCAATATAAAAGTGTCTGTATCGTTCACTGATATAATGCTTGAGTGGACCATATCCTGTGACACAACATGTTTGTTATCATCGTTACCCCCGATTACGCCCTGTAACAGATTGTCCTGGGCGTCCTGGGCATTAGTGTTGTTAAAATTTTGTGTACGATGTGACTTCAACTTCGGTTGATAGACATTTGACAGGAATTCCATATCTTTAGCATATCGCCATTTTGACAAGCCATCACCTATTTTAGTTTTACGCAAACGATACTGATGGTAAGTATCCCGTAAATTTTTCCACTTACGACGACACTCTTCGACAGTATATTTATCTGAGATTTTTCAATCTTTTTATCAATAAGACTTAATTATGACATAGATTACTCACTTCCAATTTGTGCTGCTATCTGAGCCCAGCCATTAAGTATATCGATACGTCTTCGCTGATTTGGTTGCAATTTATAATTGTACAAAGTAGGATTTTGCCTAACTAAGTGTATTAAGGTAACAATATCATCTGTGGGTGCCGAATCCTTTTGATATCGGCGTCTCTCTGCATGAAGAGGTTATATTAGCAGAGTTTACCGTTATATGTTATAACGAATCTTTGGTTTGTATTACTTACTCTGTGTGGTTTCCATTTCAAATTTTCTATTTATGATTTCCTTATAATATTTATTAACTACGAGTAAATAACTCGTTCCTTCTGCTGTGCATGTATGTTTTGTTTTGCTAATGCGCTAAGCAGTAGTGGCTTTGATTGGTTTCAGTTCATAATTTTCGCTGCTATTTTCGTTGCGAGTATTTTTATTTCCGTTGCTGTTCTTATTTGAATTTTACTTTCCCTTCTTTTTTTAGCAAGAACAAAACGAATCCTAAATGCTTATATACATTTATATTTGAAAGAATTAACCTATTTCAATTGATAATTATGAAAATTTCTGAAAATTTTTCTGTAAATCACACTTTCAATGAATGTGTAATATAGTCGATAACGCAGTTCACTTGACAGTAGCTATTAATATAAGGGTACTGCCAACACTAAGAGAATGAAACAAGCGAATTATTTACAAAGATTTTGCAAGTTAAGTGATTATTTATGCTTAATTTGTTCATTTTTGAATACATACATTTTTTTTTTTTTGCTTCTGAATATTACAAAAATTTTTGGGAGTATGTATCAATTTGGTTAAAAATACAGCAATTAAGGAGACTATTGTTTTGTTTGTAAAAACTGTAAGAAATATCACTAAAGAGGCCAGCAATTCTGATAATGACAGGGTTTTTGGAAATTGCTGTAAAACCTGTTGTACAAATCAAACAAATCAGTGCAATAGATTAGTTTTAATATATTATAACAGGCATGATTTCAATATTTATTAATAATCAAGCGTCAAGCACATGCGTTATAAAATATATCATCTATAGACCATAACAAGCCGTTTAAACATAGCTTCAAATTAAATATTTATTAATTATAACGATAGCCTATACAGGTATATATTAATACTTATAACTGCAAACAAATGCGACAATTTATGACTAGGACTATCCCGTCTTGGGTCCCGAGAAAAAGTTAAAATAAGGAAAAATAGTGAGGCTGACTAAAAAAGTTTGAATAACATTTAATTTCTAAAATTTCTATTAAAAACACGGCCTTACTTTGTCGAAAAAAATTATGATAAAATACATTGCCATAAAATTGGGTATCTTCTGTTGGGAATGGCCGGGATGATTGTGATTTTTATTCGTTAAGACAAGCCTCAACATTAGGGCTCAATTGCTACATTTGTTATGAGAATGATAATTTCATTCGTTACAGATAAACCTTAATCGTCATAAATCAATGCATAAGGCGAAATCGTTACATCATTATGAAAGGTGGCGTTTGGTTAAAAGTCTTAATCGTTGCTTAGCATTGTATGAATGATGAATTCGTTTGGAGTTTCTTGTCCCGAATAATTTGTACACATTAATGTACGAAAATGTATACACACCTGTTGATTAGTACCACAACAGAAAACTCTGAAAAATTGTGGCTGTTCCTTAAACCTATGCGTTTATCCATCCTATTCTTTCTACTCGCAATGATTGATTTTGCCTTATCGTCATTTTTCGTTTTAGTTTTTTTTATTCTGTTTACCATAACAATTTTCTTCTAAAATATTTCTCTTGCATTTAGCTACTCATCCTTTTAATAAATTTGTTCACTTTTAATTTGATCACTTTCTCTCACGGTCTTATATATCTTTAAAACAAAAAATACTTTTATATGAATGGATTATTAAACATTATAAATGAACTCTTAATTTAATTAAGTGAAAATTTATTTAAAAAATATATATGTAGTTATATACATATACGATAATTATTTAATATTGTCTACCGTAATAAGCACTACATAAAAAAAAGAAATATTGCAAGAAAGAAAGTAAAAAGCCCTGATCCAGCCAATAACATTAGATAGTGGACGTAGGCTCTCTCTCTCCTTCACTTGGAAGAGATCATCATAGTTTTTGAATACTATCTAACACGCTTGGTTTTCTTCTCTATTACGCATTAAGACAAATTTATACGTATAAAGCTTATACGGTCCTCTTTCGAAATGGCGGAGCCTCGCCAGCTACAGTTCTACAGACAACGAAGAAATTTCATGTGTTCATGAAAATGTCAAAATATTATAGGAGTGGACATAGTAAATGGGCCAACAAATCCTTGACACTAGATCATTAAAAAAACTAATATTCTACCGAGAATTTCAAAACTAGTCATCCACTCGCTCTTAACAAGTAAAAATTATAAATCGGCCAAGACACAAAACCAATAAAATAAGAATAATGAGTGCTAAATTCTATTGAAGCCAATGAGCCCATATGGCAGAGGAGTCTTCCAGAAAGTGGCGGAGACAGGCTTAGTTGTGTTATAATAATCGAACAAATGAAATGTTGTCACTTTTTCCTGAATAACGCTAAACAATATAAAGAAGAAGATAAAAAGTAATGCAATTTATAGTAGTTTAAATAGGCTTTCTCTGTTAAATCGTTATGTGTTGGGATTTTCCTCATGACACTCCCGCTTGGTTTATATCCAAAATCCCATTTTAAATGTTTGATATTTGAGTAACACCCCCCTCTTATACATTGCTCTTGTTACATATTGAGAGTTCAAAATTTTATATATGCTTATATGTGCTCATATATGTTAGTATTATTATTTTGAAGGAGCTGATCAGCTGTCGGAAAAAGTTAAATATTATACAAATAAGTGCATATATGTGCAATTAAGGTGTGAAATACATTTGATTTTATATCAGAATTTTGGTTTTGCCGAGCAATTTAAAAATCTTGAAGTTCGGTCTGGTAGCATCTAATTCGAGTGACCTAAAGCCGCGAAACCCTGCATCATGCCCGGTTTACTTCATACGATTCAACGAGTCTGTCCTAAAGAACCCAATACAAGCGACGAGTGTGAAACCAATTGTGGCGACTGATGATTCTAAAGGCAATTTATTGAGGCCGAAGTATTTACTTTTTATATTGCATTTGATCTATTCTTTCGGGAGACATTAGAAAATTATAAGGGATTCTATATACTATGAACTATATTTAAAAAATCCATCATGTCGGTGTCCTAGACTAATTTAATTGATTTTCGAATTTGATATGTAAACTTTAAAAAAGAAATTTTTCAAAACCAATGTTAACAAAATTTTGCTATCTTTATCTAATCACACATATGTATGTACATAAACAATATATAATTATAAATATGTATATATAGCTATAAATATGTGTTTGTATACATACGTAATGGAACGGATATTAAAAAGTTCGCGCGGGGCCGTTTATATGTCTTACTTATTTGTTTTCCATTTTACATTTCTGTCAGTTAGGATTTAAGGTAAAATGCTCCCGATATATCTGCAATAGAATTTGACTAATAAAACTTTTAAATAAATATTATTTCATTTCATATATATTTTGTCCATATATTTTGTGTTTAGTGTTATTAATATATTAATGATTGCGTCTAATAAGTAAAAATTTTGATAAATGACATCTTTAAAAATTTACTTATTAGAGACTTTTTTACGTTTACCAACACTGTCGATTTTTCTGGCTGATTTTTCAGTTATCGGCAATCGAAGTATTATGTGAAAAATGTCATAAAATTCTTTTTTTCGTGGGGTGTTTATATTTTTTCCATCGATACAAGAGAAAATTTTCAGAATAAAATATGAAAAGTGTTTAAAAAAAGAAGACAAGAAATTAATTTGACAATCGTGGAAATTATTAAAAATTCTTTAAAGTATACTTGATTTAATAAACGTATACATCTATATAAAAAGCGATCACACATATTAATAATAGAAATTTATAAGAAAGTCCACATTCATATATAAAATAATGATCAAAAATTTGTGAAGTGAGTGGAGAAGTTATGCCTATATAAGCAAAAATTAAAATATTGAATGAATAAAAAGACAAGAAACTAAAAGAAAATTTGCTTTTTATATGAAATGCACAAAATGTTAAATATGTACGCGAAATAGAAGAATCTTTTTCATATAATATATGCTTTTGAGAAATGTAACATTTATATCCCTGAGTGTGTGAATGTAGAGAAAAAATAGTATCTTGGCTATTATGCCCAAGAATTTGTATGCAAATGGTTTTATATTTATATAATGAAAAAAGGTATTAATATGTGTATATTTTTTTAAATACTTCTTTTCATATGGTTTCATAAAAGCGTGTATTAAAATTTCATCCTAGTTTAAACAGTGAAAGCTGTTTTATAAACATTTTTTTTTCTCTTGCAACGTAGAAAAAAATGGTCTGTGTGTATGTGATTATTATCTTTGCTCTTTTCTTTTTCGCGTTGTTGTTGGTGCCTTTTCCTCTGCCTACAATGTATGCCTACCACCGCAGCACCTTATTTAACTTGTATGACCAAGTGTGCGAGTTTGTGATTGTGATTTTTCGATAAATTGTTTGTGTATTCGTTCATTTATTTTGTTATGAAAATTGTTTCAATACATCGCGCAAAATAAACAATTGTTTAATAGAAACCGTGTCTGTTTCTGTTAATTGTTTTCCAAGAAACTGTAATTATGCAAATTTTTCTTAAATACTTGAATGAATAGTTATCTGCTGACATTTTGAATTTTTCCCTAATGATATGCATAACTCTATAGTTAACTATAAGTTAATGTGTAAAGAGCTCGTCATGAAGAATTTTTATTCAATAGGCCCATAATTACCTCATAGGTTTGCTGAAGCAGCCCATTGTACGACGGTGTTTCTCCAAGATTATTTAAAAAATATTGTGTTTGTTTTTAACATTATTCATTTTCGCACAAACATAGGCAGCATCCATGCTTCGCACCGAATATGTTATCAGGTAAAGAATAACCAATTCGTCTTCTGCTAAAGGGCAAGACATATGTATGCATTTTCTTCAGATGTACTTTCTTGGACGGGCTGATTTCCATTTTATAATTTCCGCCGCAACGAATATACAGTTGTGTGTGCGTGCGAGTAACAATGTTAATGTGCAAAGTTATGTATGTAGAGGCCGGAAAGATGGCAAAGAGCAGGGCGGGAGAGGGAGGGAGCAGTATAAGAGGGCCGATGGATGACGGAGAAGGGAGAAGGTGAGGGGGGGGGGGGGGGGGGGTGGTGAAATAACATTGCGAGAGGTAGAGATGATAAACATGTAAGTATATGGTAACGCAAATTTGATGGCTAACCGCCGCCCTCTGCTCCTTCTTTTGTATAACCTTTTTGGGGTTTTATAATCATGCTCTTACCGTTATTTTCCTTTTCCCCTCTTCTCCTTCACCAACCATATAATTTTATATTAACGTCAGATGTTGTTAAACTGTTTAGTTATTATGGACATGTTTTTTGTTATGGCTTTCAAGCGGAATAAGTGGGCAAAAAGGAAAAGAAAGGAAACAAAATATATATGAAAGCGTAAATATAAAAGAAAATTTTTAATGTACCACGTAGGAAAAAAAGAGAATAACAGTGATGAATGAAGGTATCACATGAAAAACAAAAGTTTCGACGAAAGTTTATAAAATCCACACAATTGCAGTCCAGACGACCATCAAAAATATAAGACCAAGATAGAACCGCTCGTTTCTATAACAAAAGCATAAGTGCAAGTTTAAATTCCTTACTCAAGTTCGAATAAAGAACGCGTTCTAAAGTCTATGTTTATTCCATTTCGGAGAAGAGTGCCATAGATCAATATTGTTGGCCGGCAAAGCCATTCCCAAATTCGGAAGTTCGATTTGGAACTGCTTAATCCCGCCTACAAGGACAAGCGCCTACAGAGCGTAATATCGATAATATTTTTAACTTTTTTGAAATGACTTAACTAACCGTCTGGTTTTTCTTCTTTTTTATATAGAATCGATAGCCTTAGTCATTCAATGAAAATGTTGATGATAGAGAATTGATTACAAGCTTTGGCGAGTTAAGACTATCAATTAGACAATTCGAGTAAAGGAAATTGAAAAAAATGAATAATTTACTTACCTTTCACAAATTTAAAATTTCTGTTTTGCTTCAGCTGTTCGTAAGCAAACAGTATTGTTTGGAATTTATTTGATTATCACTTACAGCTGTTGCCTCTATTAAAGCAAAAATCTATTAGACCAAAGTATATCAACTCAAAAATCTATTAAACCAAAATTCTATTGAACCAAAATTCTATTAAACCAAAAATCTATCAGTCGCTATTGATCATCTCGCTTTAATCAAATAAATTACTTCTAATACTATAACCGGAGTTTATTGTATTGATTGCCTCTCCTTTAAGAAGATGACACTTTAGAAAGCAACTTTAGAAAGCAACGTCAGAAGTGCTTTAAGTGCAGAAATTGGAAGTAATTAATTTTTTCAATAAATAATCTGAGTGTAAATAAAAGCTAAAAACACTGATTAAAGTTCATTTTCTTGTGATATATGAAGATTTTCGATATCCGCACGTTGAAGGCGTGAAGGCAGCCATTTGGGGTAATATTGTTATTGGTTTTTAAAGCGAAGTTTTGTCACAAACTTATACTATGTGATTAGGCGATCTTAATATTAAATTCAAGAAAATCTTCTTCTTCTTCTAAGTGCTAGTTGTTTACAATATATGAATGTTGAGAGATATATAATCACTTGATTTGTGTTTTCTCGAAAATTCCAATTGGGTTTCCGATACACTTGTAAGATGTATGGAAGAGGAAGTGACGTATGTGTTTAACGGAAGTCGGCTGATAATTGCTTCGGTTACATTTACAATATTTTTGTAAGTGCATGTGTGAGAGCAGTGAGAATGCGAGTGTTTATGCGAAAAGAGTGTTTGGATATATGCATATGGATGGTAAACATCTTTCTATTCAATAATAGGGAGGGTGACGTTAGTGATTACATGCTGGCATGCATTTTGTTACTGTGACAAATAAACGGAAGAAGTGCTGTTTGATGTATGTTTCTGTATGTGTATGACCCTTTTTTTCTATCTAATATGTGTATATGTGTATATAAACGATGATGGTGGTTTTTTAACTTTTTCTGCTTGCAAAGGTTGTGTACTGTGTGAGTAGGTCAAGGTTGGTTACGTTGGGACTTTTGCCGAATTACTGTCGTAGTGGGCGAAACAATTTCATTTTTGAGGTAATTAGATACTGATCGGGATGAATAATTAATGAATAGTTGTTATTGTAATGAATAATTTTAATTATGGCATAACTGTTTAATTTAATTTTCTTCTTCTCCCCTGCCTGTTTCTATGACTCTCCCCCCTCCTGTTTTTATTTCTTTCTCTTTCTCCCATCTCTCTCTTCCCGTTTGTTGTATGGAATTTAGTGATGAATCTTTTTAACTAACTGTCACTGATAAAAGCTGTAAAGAAACTTATGGTTTTTGGAGAGGAAGAATATAACAAAATGATTTTGTTCACAAAAAAATGATGAATAGTTTGCTTATATAAATAAAGGAAGAGAAGAAAAAGGCTCAAAAATATAACAGTTGCGACGCACCTGGCATAATGGGCGCTAATACGTCCACTGGCAGCTACCCTCCTATAATGACTACCTCGGGTGGCGGCCAGTCATCGGGAGGGATTGGTTCAGGGACTAGCGCTAGTTTCAATGTAATGCTCTCGAATTCAGCAGTTGCTACTGGTTTGTCAGCTTCTAGTAGCGGCGGTAGTTCGATAATCGCCGGTATGGGCGGTCCGCATACGCGGGAACAGCGCCGAAAACGTGTTACCGGTTTCGCAACACTCAAAAGGAAGTTTATACGTCGCCGTCGTTCATCGAAAGCCTGTGATCAGGCTCCAGTTTTAAGGTATTTCGCGTCGGATTGGACACCTTTGGAGCTGGCTGCTTTGTGTGAGGAATACGAAGCTCTAGCAGCTCTTCGAGATTTATCGGTAAATATTATAAAAATTTCCACTTTAGGACATGCTTGCGTGATGCTTAACTTACAATTATTGCCTAGATGCAAGCTGAATTGGCACGTCCACCTGCAGCCACTTACAAACAAGATTTGGCAGCATTATATGATTTGAAGACTTGTACGGATTGTGATCTTGTGTTCCGTGGCGACATATTTCCCCGTGCATCGTTCCATTCTTTCAGCTCGTTGCACATCCTTTCGTGATCTTTTGGCAGGTTGCCCAGGATTTGGTGCTCGAATTTGTCTGGAACTACCTTCTTCTCCGATTGATGTTCAAATATTTGCTGTCCTGTTACGTTACCTTTATACAGGCGATTTTTGTCCACATGATACCAGTATAGACGTCAATCTTTTGCGACAACTTGGGGATAATTTTGGCACGCCTAATCGTTTGGAACATGATTTGCGTTATTTATTAGAGAGTGGTGATTACGCAGATGCTGCTTTGGTATTTACTTCTGAAGGGAGGTGTAGCGGCTCCGTTTTGAGTATAAGTGGGTTAGGAATAGACTTTAATAGGCCCGACTCGAGTAGCTCAGAGTATGGATTTCGACCGAAACTTGAACTACCCTGCCATAAAGCTATATTAAGTGCTCGCTCACCGTTTTTTCGAAACCTGATAGCTCGTCGTACGCGCAATATGGACGCAGAGTATGCTGAGCGTGCTTTGCATGTACCGACGCGTATTGTACTGGATGAGACAGTGATTCCGAAACGATATGCTCGTGTCCTCTTGCACGCCATTTATTTGGATACTGTTGATTTGACGTTGATATTGCGAGGAGCTGGCTCGGGTAATGCGGCGGCTGGTTCGCTGGGTGAAGTTCATGCTCTTGCGACAGGACGTACTCGCCCAACTCCTTTGGAAGAAGCAATGGAACTCTATCAGATTGGGCGGTTTCTGGAGTTGGACATATTGGCCCAAGGCTGCGAAGATTTGATACTTGAATGGCTGTCATTAGATACACTGCCGACGGTGCTTAAATGGGGATCTCAGGTACCGTTAAGGCATGCTTAACGCATTTCATACGCATTTCATTTGAAAATTCTTTATTTCTGTTTTTAGCCTCATGGTTCTGCGTGGGTTTATCGACAAGCGTGCCAATATCTACGAGAAGAGTTTTCAGCAGTTATTTCATCACCAGTGCTACATCAACTCGACAAATCACAGCTGATTCACGTGCTACAATCGAACTTTTTACAAGCCTCGGAATTAGAAGTTTTACAGGCTGTTTTGAAATGGGGTGAACAGGAACTTATACGTCGCATGGAGGACCGTGAACCAAATCTGTTATCACACACTGCCCATTCCGTGACGCGAAAAGGTGTAAAGAAGCGTGATCTTAGTGACGTGGAACTACGCGAAATTTTGTCCGATTTATTGCCTTTGGTACGAATGGATCACGTTTTGCCGCCAAACAGTGAAGTCTTATGTCATGCTATACGACGGGGGTTGGTCAGTACTCCACCCTCTCACATGATAGGTGATGAAAGAGAAAACTTAAGAGTGAATGCCTGGATCAGAGGCGGTAAAAATCAGGGTTTGTTTGTGCGGCCTCGCCTTTTTATGCCGTACTTTGAAGAAGTAAAAGCGTTGCTGGAGGATCGAATGACTTCGTCCCATCATCAGGCAGATCTGATGCGTATGCGTAGATCCCGTCAAATGCCTGATATTCCGGACACTTTGTATATGGTCTCACGCATGAGTGCCACTGCTAACAGTGGCGTTGGCGGAAGTGGTGTCGGAACTGCTGGTGGCGACTGCGTTGATATATTAGCTGCAGCTGCCACAATTCCTCCTCCAGATACGCAAACTCTTGCCGCAATGCTTAAAAGAGAACATAAGCTTCGTCAATCTCCCATGTGCCAGCGAGCATTGCATTTACCGCTTTCCTCCAAACATGAAATCGACCGGCAAATACGTCTAAGAGTAGTTAGAGAGTTTAACTTACCCGATGCTGTGTCGGATTTGTTAGAAACGTCGCTGCTTAACAATAGCCGAAACGTGGTGAGTGAAATCGGCAATATGAGCGATTCTACAACCACAGTACAAACAGCGGATGAATGCTGCATATTAGAAGAAGAAAGCCAAAGTCCGCCCCCTTCGCCAGCTGCTGCTTCCTCTGGTTGCGTGCCTCGACAGTTCCATAATGAGCAACAATTATTTATCTACTTCAATGAGTTCCGCTTCGGGGGTAGCATCAAACTGTGGATCTGCAAGCAGTAAGGGTACTGATGGGTTATCTGGGTGTTATAGTCGTAATCTCACATTTCCTCGCCAACATGCTGTCGGTTTGTTGGGCTGGAACAGTAGCACTAATGTTAGAATGGGCAGTGCTGGCTTTACTTCTAATTACGCTCGTCTTTCAGTATCAGTTCATCATCGTAGTGATTTGCCAGCTTTAATAACAGAGGGCGATTATCGTAATTTTGCACATGGTAATGGATTAGGTATTGATGTGGGAGGCGCCGAGGTAGGTGCCATGGGCTCTTCAGAAGGTGGCAATGCTGGTCATCTCTCTGATATGATGCCAGATGTTGCTATGGCTACGGCCTCATTGGGCCAATTACACTTAGCAAATGCAAGCAATGCCTCGGGTAGTAACAGTGATATGACCGAAAGTCTGCAATTAGATTTGGGCGATGGCTCAAGTCATATGATGGGCAGCGGAGCGGGAGCCACAGTGGGACCAATAGGATTGAGGGGGCTTCAGGTAAAAAAAGGAAAAAAAATAATGGCTTAATTTAATAAACGGTAAAATTGATTAAATTCATTATCGGAAAATTTTCATTATTTCTAGCATCAATTGCCTCCTGGTAATTATCATCATTTCATGCAACGATCCAATTCACCGTTTGATGTTTTACGTCAAAATCAGCATTCGCCCGCACCGCCAACACATCCACCGCCTGGGACGTACAATTCGGGACCACCACGCTTCTTATAGAGTTTGCGTGTGGCCCCGGATGAGGGCCTTTATTTTAGCATGCCTTTCTGACTACAAAATACAACTACCAAACAAATCATCTCAAAACTCACCACCACCACAAATATGAAATAATTATGAATACCACCATAAACAAACATATAACAACACACATATAAATTCAATGAGGTATTAAGCCAAAATGCAAGGATAATACACTCGAAACGTCGTTGTCATCCTTCTCTTACCATCGTTCGCCCATCAACTGTTCTGTACGTAATTATACTTCTAAAAAAGGTAATTAATGTTCAATCATAATAGTTACATGCATACCTACAAAATATATTTATTAGGTTTAGCAAAGCCAACAACAAAACAATTACCAAACAGTTTAATACACAAAGAACAAAAGAATAATAATTAAAACAAATTGAGCAGAAACTAAAAAAAAAAAAACATAATTTAATTGTAAATTAATTATCCCCAACTATACGTTTAAATAATGAAAACACTTTACAACAAAAAAAAAAAAAAACACCCAAAAAAGTTCCAAAAAAAAAAAAATTAAAAAAAAAAAAAAAACCAAAAAAAAAAAAAAAAAAAAACAAAAAAAAAAAAAAAAAAAAATTCAAATGAATTTTATA